>BGPR01003293.1:12186-29969 GCA_013235015.1 Araneus ventricosus | reverse complement strand
CAATCCACCCTACTATGTTCCAATAGTAGAAATAGTGCCTTCTGCTTGGACCAGTCCAGATGTAGTAACAAAAACTGTAGAACTGATGAGAGAAATCGGTCAAAAGCCAGTAATTGTCAAGAAAGAAATCTATGGTTTTGCGATTAATCGAATGCAGTATGCTATTATCAATGAATGCTGGCGACTTGTTCAAGATGGTGTTATGTCTGTTGAAGACATTGATGCTGTCATGTCTGAAGGTTTGGGTATGCGATATGCTTTCCTGGGGCCTTTTGAAACCTGCCAGTTAAATGCTGATGGTGAGAACTAACTATCTTTAAATTATTTATTCAATACAAGCTTAAGCATTTTAAGTTTTGATAAAGAAGAAAATAGGGGATTTTAACCATAAATTATGCATATTATTTTTGGAATAATAAAATCAGTCAGATTTCATTTATTATTATTCAAATATTAATTGTATTTTTGCCATCAAATAAATTTTGCTATTATTGTTGATAGTGACTTTTTACTGCTGCTTAAAAATTGATTTCTATATAGCTTCAAACATAAGAATACTGGATTCCACTATTATTTAGAAGCTGTATCCTCCAGGGGGGCACTGCGAGTACACAGATGAGAAGCTGCTGGATAACTAAACTGGTTCTTGCTTCCCCTGGTAGCCCGGAAACAGAAAGTACTTAAAAGTGTGATGTACGTTGCAGAACAAACACGGTCTTTGCAGAACATTTCATCCTTAAAAAAAACCCACAATATGTTCTGCAGAACAATCAAACCGAAACACTCTTCAAGCCATGCCTTCTCTCCATGTTTTGCACAACGTAGCCTCCAGAGATTGCAGCAATGGCAAAAATAACTCTCCTTCATTGTGTGACTTACGAGAAAGCCAGGCCTTCATCGGGCTGACGCCACTAGGGATGAAGATCCAAAACAGACGCATTGAAAGCTGTGTGTATAAGAATGTACTGGAATTACAGAGTTCCTGGTATACAAATAGGGCTTATTTACCCAACTGGAACCAACTTTGGACATGTTGCGAACGGTACTTCCCCATTAATGTCGCAGTATCTGACTTCAAAAGTTATTGACAGAATTGCAAATTCTGAATGTATGCCTTTGTTTTAAATAATTAATTTTAATGTAATTTTTTGTCATTAATGAGTAATAAAGATTCTACTGGTTAATTAGTATTTTTATATCTATTTTGCATCTTACTGTGACCTGCCAAATTTGGACAAACTGCCTGCAGAACATTTCCAACTGTTTGAGGTCGTGGTGCAGAACACTAAATATAATTCTGTTTCTGAGCCTGGGGGGTATAGCAGTAATGGGGGTTGAGTTACCTCCCACTAATCATGATACTTACCTTCTTCGGGAGGATTTGGGTCGTGGTCACTGATGACTGTTATGACTGCGGCCTCAGTACTCAAGCTATTGCAGCGGCTGTCATTCAGAGGCCCCAAATGCTAAGGCAGGCCGGGGGTAACTACAATAAGGTTAACGTTATTTAGAAGTTGTGCATTTATTTGTATGCTAGATGCCTCTGTTGACTCATTTCTTTGACCGTATTATTGGCTGAGTTTCATTCCTCTAAAATTTTCTCCGCTTTATTCAAACTGATAATCTGATTGAACGTAATAAATCTTTTTAATACATTACCCTAATGAATATTTCCAATTTAAGTCATTCAGAATTTAGATATGACATCAAAAAATTTCTTCTTTGTTGCTTTTTCTTCAGAAAATGCATTAGCAGACTTCATTTCTCAGAAAAGTTTAAATTTATTAAAGAAATTGGATTTCTGAATCTCAGTCCGGATCTTTGAGACAGGGAAGATTCTTATCTAAAGTCGTAAGAAACATTCAGAAGAAACTCGGTGTTGTCAGTGATACAGCTGAAAGAGGGGTAAAATTTATGCTAGCTTTTAATCGACTTTTAACTATAGATGAAGACCAATGGCAATTTTTTTTTTCCAAGACCACAGAAAGCAGTTCCCGGATGTCACAAGGGGGACTATTCTTAAACGCAAAAATTTATTTCAATATGCTTTTAAAAACTGTATATATTTTGATTTTAATATATTATCAAAAATTGTATTATTAAAACTGTAAATTATCAAAGGAAAATAATACAATTTTTTTGTATAAATAACAGATATACAAGTTTAAATGCTTCATTTTTAGTAATTTCCTTTCTCCTACATTTTTATTTAAGTGACCTTTTTTGGCTATCCCGTTTTTTTCCAACTTGACACTTACTTAATTATGCACAACTTTATTTTATGGTATAATAAGATTAGATGTTGAATGGATGGGATACAAATGTTTATGTTCGAGTTTGAGTCGCTATAGTTCGTGAACTGGATTGTCCTGTACCTCAGTCTCAGAATTAGATTTTTGGTCGCTGTACTCGGTCACTTCTCCATCGAGATATAATGCATCAAATTCATCCTCAGCTTGTCTCTCCTTGTTTAATTCTTCGGAAACAGCCGAATATTGCTCTGTAGGAATAATTTTCAGCAGTTTTGTGATAGCCAGTTTGGGTTATGGAGAGCGTTTTGTGCACTTCCAAGCACGATTAGACAAAACTAACTGATTCATTGTCAGTAGAAGTATCGAAGCGAGTAGGAGAAATGTTAATACGAGGTTAGAGTGGTGGTGTCCTCTCTAATTTCGATAGTTTTTATTCAGAATATCGTACATTTCCACTAACACATTCTATACACCATATCTGTCCGCAATGGATTAATCAAGCTAGATGCGACACGGGTTAACCTTTGCTCGTATATTGAAGAAATATTAGGTATACTTACATATTATGTTAAAAGGGAAAAAATTAGGGTGTGTGTATATTAAGTATTTATTGTTATTATATAAGTATATTTTTTGCTATTATAATAAGGGCCACCCTAGTATGGGCAGACCAGGTAAAAAAAAATATATATCTTAATTGTGGTTTAATCTTTGAAAATAAGATATTAAACATTGCAAAAAAATGTGAAATTATATTAAAATTAGTTAATAAAAATTACTGTTGGAAATTTATACCATGATTAAAAGCTTCAGAAGTCCCCATTTATAATTACAATCTTTAATCTTTGTCATAATTTTATGTTTGGCATTTTCTTTGTATTTATCGAGTTGCATCTTGAATTTAAACTTTCAGAGAAGTTGTAATATATATATTTAAGTATTGATGACCACTTTAATTTAATTGGTGTTTCAAAAATATTATTTCATTTTGTTTCATATTTCATTTAAACTATAGTCAGTCATATCTGAACTAATATAAATTAATCAATTGCATTGGTTAATGATGATGATGTTAACTTACTCATTATCTCTGTAAATATAAGAATTTCATAATTTCTTATCATAGATGTATTGAAAATATCTTTTTTGTATAAATCTAAGTTTTGAAAAATATGTTTTATTTATTATACAGGCATGATGGATTATTGCAAACGTTATGCTAATGGTATCTTTAATGTGTCTGAAACATTTGGACCAGTTCCCAAAATGGAAGGTGAAGTAGCTGAAGAAATCCATGGGCAACTCTGTGAAAAAATTCCTCTTCACAGTCTGGATGTTCAGAGAAAATGGAGAGATGAGCGATTGGCTTGTTTAGCTAGACTTAAGAAAACATTGGGCAATTAATTTTTTTTTAAATTTTGTGCTTTGATTGGTGATAGGTTTTATAAAAAAGTTGTTAAATTATTCAAATTTTAATTAAAACAGTCAATTTATAAATCTCATAATCAGCAAAAAAATTGTGCATTGTAAATAAATCAACCGTAATTGAATAAAAAATATTTTTTAAATTATATTTGGAACTTTAGATAGATTGATTGATTTATATATTGTCTCTTTATTTTATAAGAATAAAATTTTATTTGAAATGAAAATTCACAAAGGATGTGAAAATTATCTATATTCTTGCAATACATAAAATGTGTTATTTTTTTTACATTTTCTATAATGAAATGGTTCATTGAGATAATCAAGAAGCACATTCAGAGTGCTGAATGTTATTTTGATACTTTAATACACTTTTTGCATTAAAGTTACAGTATTATTATTTTCTATACTTATTTGTAATATGAAATGAGAATAGCATAGTTCTGTGTGATTAAAAATGAAAAAAGTTTCTTTTATATTTCTGGGTGTTTTAACCACACTTCTTCAACCACTTTTGATTATTTTCATCAAGATATTCATATTTGTAAAATCTCAAAATGATTTACTTTATTGATGAGTTTTTATGTATTTTTACTTCTGAAGCAAATGAGGTTGTGAAGCTTCTTAGCTCAATAATTGTATTATCTTATTTTTGAAATAAACTAAAAGAAAAAGAAATTGGTCTTTAATTTTTTTAAAATCGGTTTGCCTCTTTTATATTAGTTTAGTTATATTAACATCCCATTTTGAAGCAACACAAGGGCTATTTTGAAATGGACCTCGTAATTTTGTGAACCATGGCCAGATGACGAGGACAACACCTGAGTTGGCATCCCCCTCTCTAATCTCCTGCACCACATCAGCGGGAGGGCATTTGACTTCCTACATATGATTTAATGTGCAACAGGCCCAATGCATGATGAATCGTCAGTGGAATCGGAACCCTCCGGCTCTGAGGCCAATACCTTACCGCTAGGCCACCACTGCCTTTTTTTGTAATAAACACTTTATTAATTGCTGCAACCCTTCTCTTGACCTTCACATATTGAAAGAAATTCAAATACAAAAAAAGTCTAAATTTTGAAACGAGATCAAAGCTTTTCAAAGATAAAATATTAATGTTCAAAGAATTTTTTAAATTCTTAGACTACATACATTTTGCATTAGATGCTTATTTAGAGTATCTCACAAACTGTTTTATAGCATCTGCTAAGATATTTTCTTCTATAGTAAATGACAATTTCCATTGACAATAAAGGAAATACTGTGCATTGTGTCATTACACCCAAATATGACTATAATGCATTTAAAAGTAATTGATATTTTTGATCAGAAATTAGTTTTATATAGTATTAATTTTAAAAAACAATCATTTTATACCCCAGCTACCACTTATTCTCGCTACGCTACAGTAGATAGTGAATACTTTATTCTTGAACACTGAAGATGTTATTTTTTTAAGTACTTTTTTCGGGTGTTGGGTGGCAAGGTTTCAATTAGGTTTCGGAAGACTCCAAGTTCAGGTCTCAATTCCAACAAAGGTGATCTTTTGTGCATTGTCAGTAAATCTGGAAAACTTGAGCCTCCTTCTCTTTGATGGAGTAAAGAAATTAAGAAAATGAAAGGTGTTCTCATTATCTGATTATATTTAAAGATTATTAATCATTCCTTTCCAACTAATCTCCAAAAAATTGTTTTTAAATTCAAAGCAACTCGTATTCTAATTTCTTCTGATGCACAACTAGATTGTTCTGTTAACCTTATGAAAAGAAATAACTTGATTTCGCTACCAGTGTATCAAGAACTGTGATTGCTTGCCAGAGAAAAATAGTTTTAAAAACAGTGGCTTTAAACATGGCTTGAATTAGATATGAAAATAAGCAGAAACTTCGTTAAATCAAAGATGTTTATTACTGTAAGAAACCAGCGGGAGTGGTCTCTGAAAATTCTCTCGTATCTACCCTAACATGGATGGGGGAAAAATACACTATGCGCCAGTAACGTGCCATTACCTAAGATAGGTGGAGAAAAAAGCGAATCCGTTGCTCCATTTTTTTTTTTTTTGGCATTGTAGAATGGCGAAGAAACCAAATATACAATTTGAACACATATTTTTTCAACTGATTGAAACGAAAATTGGTCAGGGATCTACAACCAATTTTTATTTATCTAAGTCATAGCGTTTAGGAGTTATCATGTTCACAAGTATGCGATTATACAGACCAACAAACAGTCAACCCTTTGACGTATTTGGTCCAAAATTTGACACAGACCTACATTCCCGATAATAAAACTGTGTACCAAATTTTATCCTTCTTATTTGAGTTATCATGTTCACATGAGCATGGACAGACAGACTTCCCGTGGACGGATTTTGTCTAAAATTTGATAGAAACCTACAAATTATGTGTAAAGATCACATACCGAATTTAATCCCTCTAGTTCTAAACCGTTTTTGAGTTATCATGTTCACAGATATAAATCCAAAATTATGTTTATCGGACTCGGAGATGTTTAAAACGTGGCGATTCATCAAAATCGCGAGTTCGAATTTTTTTAACGATTACAATATTTTGTCTTTGTATACTTCGTATCATAGAGAAGAAGAAACGAGAAAGTAAAACGTGAACGAATACGAGAAAGTGAAACCGAAACAAACTCTCTTTCAATTTAACAGTTATAAAAGGTTACAGTTAAAATTGCACGCACAAGAACTTGACACCTTGTTCATAAAAATTAAAGTAAAAAGCTCTTCAGTGCTAGAAGAGTACTCACTGAATGGGTTAGAAAAAAACAAAAATTGAATCAAATATTTATTTTGAAATCAAAATATGTTTTTATATATGAATGCAATCATTAGTTATAAAACTCCAAAGACATTGCGTACGCCACAAATGGACGAGTTTTCTGCTTTGTTTGTTTACATAAAATGCCTGTACTACGTTTTTCCGGTTAATGCAAGTCAATGGATCTTCAAAGCGGAAATCCAGCATATTACAAGTACACCCCTTCGAGGTTTTAAATGTGAGCAACCAAACTAGAAAACTTGTCGGTACCAACATTTTGTATGAACATGCTGCATTGCATCCTCGCGTCTGGCAACCGAATAAAAAGTTTCGATTTCGAGGAACTGAAGTGAAGGAAAGTTTATTTACTTTTTGAGTAATATCGGGAATTTAGTTTTTATTTGACTAGCTTTTATTTTATAGAAAGAATATAAATTAGATTTAAAAAATGCAGCACAAATCAATTTAGGATTCAATCTTAAAAATATCTTCTTGTGTGTTTTTTGTATCTGAAATAAATTTTATTGAGGGGTGGACCGGTGTTTGACATTTATCAGCTATCATTTAAAAGATAAGATTCCACTTTTGGATTAGGAATTTTAAAGTATAATAACGAAAATGGCAAGCAAGGGCAAAGTTGGGATTGTTGGAAGGTAATCAAAAAATTATTTTAACTTTACAAGAAAACCTTCTATATAGAATTAAATTTTTATTCTCGATTTATTTTATTTTGCAACTAGTGTTCAATGATTTTCTCATTTGCATTTCTAAATTTTTGTACTATAGTTTTCTGATTGGAAATGCGTTAAGAGCATTACGATTAAAAATTTTGCTTTTAAAATCTTCAACTTTTAAAAAATTATATGTTATAAAAACTTTTTGATTCAAAGTGAAAGACATTATAAAAGGGAATAAATGCTGTGTTTGTAGAGTTGTGTTTAAAACTTGATCATTTTTATGTTAGTCATTTTACTTTAATTTCATGTTTCTGTTCATGTGT
The DNA here is from genome assembly GCA_013235015.1 of Araneus ventricosus. Lineage (NCBI taxonomy): Eukaryota > Metazoa > Arthropoda > Arachnida > Araneae > Araneidae > Araneus > Araneus ventricosus. Next base: position 22,506 of record BGPR01003293.1, on the reverse strand, counting down.
CTTTTAGGTGAAGATAGCTACACTTCAGTATTTTTAGAATTTTGTGAAGTTTACTAGATTAATACTTTGATTTTTTTCCCCCCTTAAATGAAAACAATCCATAGTTTAATATATATTGTCGGCTCTTATTTTTGTTATTTATGTCAAAGTTTGATATCTATGGAATCATAGTTCTCATTTGTAATAATTTCAAGTATTGTTATTCATTCCAAATATTTTATTAAATAGTTTTATAAGATGAAGATATTATAAATTTAGCCAGTTTGGAAAATTAGTAAAAAATTAAAATTTAGATTTTTATAAAGTGTGCATTTTTAATTCTTTTTAAAAGTTTAAAATCGTATTTTATCTTAAATTTTTCAAAAAAAAAGAACAGAAAACTAAATAATTAAGTCATTTTGTCCCCAAAGATTTTTTTTCATTGTGATTTTTTTTAGTTAATTTGAATCCATTCCTGTAGGTTTCATTATCACTTTTAAAAGGTATATTGTCCTTATTATTTGTAAAATAGGTTTAGAACTTCTGATATATTTATTCTTTTAAAATTTATTAGATGCTCTATAAATTACAAGCTGGTAATTTTTTGTTTTATTAATAATTGGTTATAATGGAGGTCTTTATATTCTTTTGTAGGTTGAATAATAATTTAAAATGATAGAAAAATCTGTTAAATAATTATAATACTGTGTAGAAGTTTAAAATGGTCTTGTCCTTATTAATTATTTTTATGTCCTTTAAGCACATAAAATTGTTGCTTTAATAACAAGAACATGATATTTATTTCTGTAATTATCCCAGATAACTTTTTATAAGTTAACTGACATTTTATTAGAAGGCTTTTTAATTTAATAATTATTTAATAAATTTCATTTCAGTATATGATTGTTTTTAGCATTTTTTAATGTAGAAAAATAATATTAATACAGTAAAGCAAGATATTTGAATCTAGACAGACACAAATATTTTTTTAATGAAATTTTGTTTTAATAAATAGTTATATAGTGTTCAATTATAACTATACCAACTATAAAAAGTAACTGAATAATTCAGTTCCATTGATTTATTATTAATTAAGGCTTTATTTTTTAATTCTAAGATCTTACAAATGAAAAAAAAGGGGGGGGGGAGCAAATAGCTATCAGCCCTATCAGCTGAAAAAGATTTGCAAACTGATAAATTTTAATGTCTTTTAAATAAATAATGTCTTATAGTAAAATACTTCTGAAAATATCTTTTGGCAAAAGTAGAATATAAATAAATAAATGACAATTCTGCAAATTTCTGATATTTAATTTTGATAATGGATGTTGTATAATAAACACAATGTTGCAAGAGTTGAATTTCTGAAGTTCTCTTTTATTGCAGTTGCTACTTTAACACTTAAATGCTTAAATTATTTTATAGCATAAATTTCATTAAAATTCTTTCTTAGGTTTAAAACACCAAGATTGTGATGACTGTAGAGTAACATTTCATTCCTTTTTTTTTTTTTTTTTTTTTTTTTTTTTTAAAAAATGTTCAAAAAATCCATTTTAAAAATGCTTTTTTTTATGGGTAAATATTTTTTTTAAATATAAAAGTTAAAGATTACTTCCTATTTCTTTGCATTACCTCGAAAATAAATCAAAGGAAAAAATAATTTTTTAAAAATTTCAAAATGTCGGCACTTTGACTTCAAAATCTGGTGAATGGGTGGTATATAGATATGATTAGTTTAGAAAAACATATTCAATTGTTAGACAAAACAGAAAAGCCACAGAAGTGTAAATGTAACTGTCCTCTATTCAGAATTGCTGGGCATTATATATTATCATTTATATGGCAGCAATTTATGATTCTAAATAATATTTAAAAGAAGTTTGTGTCAAATAAATTTTTCTTTTTATTAGTGGCTTCATTGGGCGAGGATGGGCTATGCTCTTTGCAAGCGTGGGATATGAAGTGAAACTTTTTGATGTAGAATCATCCAAAATAGATGATGCACTTGCAGATATTAAACTGCAGTTAAATAAGTTGGAAGAAACTGGTTATTTGAGAGGAAATCTGTCTGCTGCTGAGCAATTTAATCTGATTTCCAAATGTGAGACTTTAAAAGAATGTGTAGAAGGCTCTATTCATATCCAGGTAAGCATTATCTAATTGGGGTTTAATACTGAACATTATTCTTCTAAAGACTTTAGTTTGACTTTTTTAAAAAAATCACCAGTTTTTCATGAGATTATTAAGGAAAGGATAGTACCCCTTATTTAAAACCTTATTGATTTAATTATAAAAATTCAAAGTTTAAATTAATGTATTTTGTGCTTCTAATTTTAATTTTTGCTTTCAATGCAGAAAAAAATTATAAAATAGCAATAATATTTTCATTACAGTATAGAAAGGGTCTATAGATGTACCGGGTAGCAGTCTTGAGGAATGCTGGGAAAACAATATTTGTTTATTGATTTTAAGTTTTTGAAGCAAAAATTCGACAGATAAGACAAATTGGGAGGGTAAATGTGAAGTTTACGGTATCTGCCTGTTTTTCACCAATATTTCTTGGTGCAGTTTCATGTGCCATTGCCAAATACTGTTTTTGGATGTGGAGTGCTCTTTTTATTGCTCTCTTGCACACACGTCACCTGAAAAGGAGAGATCGATTAGTAATGCCTGCGGCTTTTCAAGCGTGTATCGGGCAAATTTTTTTAACTTAAAAAAACATCAGCAGCTTTGCTTTCAGCATAGCAGGAAACTAATAGCTTCACTTTTTCATTGAACATTAGGAATCTATATTTTTAAAAATTCTAAAAACATGAATTTCCACACACAATGCCTATAGCATTTCAAGCGTGTACCGGGCAAATGTTTTTAAGTTAAAAAAACAATGGCTTCGCTTTCAGCATAGAAGAATACTCATAGCTTCACTTATTCATTGAGAACTGAAACATACAGAATAAAATACACAGTACTGAACCTTATTCAAACTGAAAAATTCCAAATGAAGTTTTATTCAAATTCAAATGAATCAACAAATCACATCGAAGAGATGAACAGAACAGTCCAATTGAAACGAGGTGCAATACATGAAAAGATTAATCTGCGCACATACTCGCATGACAATCATTAAAAATATTATTACGCAACCAAAACAAATGTTCTCTCATCTCCATTCTTGGTGGCAAAGAGTTGGCGATCCTAAGAGGAACAAAGTAGTGTGTACCGTAAACTCCACATTAACTGCTGTTTTATAGTTGTGTGTACTTCTTGTTTAGGTTTCTTTCACGATGCAAATGATCTTTTTGCCATGTACAGAAAGCAAGAAGACATAATGAAAACAGAATTTACTCTTGCTTGGAATAATAAATAGCATTTAAAATAATAGTTTATGAAAAGACCATTAACGTTATAGAGGTATATTATACATATCAGAATTAAGGATGTAACGAATAGTGATTTGGCCGAATAGCCTTGCAGAGCATGGCAATGACAAACACTATTGAAAATTCGGTGGATAAATTAAAGCTTTTAGAGGTAAATTCCTTTATTTATATATATAAAAAAATTCTAATAGCTAGGATGGAATGTCCACTTAATTGGTGGAGAGAAAAAAATGGAGGGAAGGGTGGAATTTTCAAATTTACCAAAAAAGACATTTTTCAGCTCCTGGAAGCACAGTATGTAGTGAGTGCTTATTTTCTGAAGCTTGTAATATATATCTATGAAGCCAAACTGAATAGACTTCTTCCCGAAGATGCTGAAAAATTATTGTTCTTTTATCTTAATTCCAGGCTTTGCAATGATAAATGATATACAATATTATTAAAGAGACATATGTAGAGTGCAACTTAAAACTGAGTAAATGTTAGATGTTTAATAAATGTACTGAATAGCAGTTCTGCAATATTTGTTATTAAATACATTTAAAAAAAATTATTACTCTGAATTTATTCGGCCAAATATCTGTTTAGTATTCTGCAAAAGGGTCGAATACCAAATAGTTGCTGAATATTTGTTACATTCCTAATCACAATAAATGAAGTGGAATTCATCCAGTATTTTCTTTATTAAATATAATATATTGTATTGAGGTTTTGGAGAAGCATGATTATAAGTTTACACTCTATGGGCCAAATATCTGTTTAGTATTCTGTAAAAGGGTCGAATGCCAAATAATTGCTGAATATTTGTTACATTCCTAATCAGAATAAGTGAAGTGGAATTCATCCAGTATTTTCTTTTTTAAATAGATATTGTATTGAAGTTTTGGAGATTACGAGTTTACACTCTATGATGGTAAGCACAAAAGAAGGTAGAGAAATTTCAAATCTAAAACGGTTCTGGAAACAGTTCATTTTGTAGGAACATTTCAAGGAACTGTTGGGAGTAAAATACCCAAGCCAAGATTTTTTCTAGCTGTTTTGTGGTTAGTTTTAAATGTGATGAGACTATTGCTGTGAACATAACTTTAGCATTAAGACGATCAAAAAGCAGACGATTTGTAAATGTACATAAGTATAAATCCATATGGAAAAACACAAACAGGTGTGTAATGAGCATTCCATGGAATAAATTATATTCAGCGTTTTCTGTATTGCTTTCATTACAGATCCAACTAAAATACTGTTGTGTTACGTTGCTTCTTAAAATCTGTCTAGAGCTGTTTAAACTATATGTCACTAAATTATTAAAATTTCTTAGTATATCTGATTTTATTCATCCCTTCATTTTATTAACTCTTCTGACTGACAGTTTAAAAAAAGCATCTGAAGCACCTCCCACCAGTCTCATTTGTCGACTTCTGGCTTTAACCCTTTAAGACCGAACCCGTACGATCGTGCGGGTTAGACTTTAGCTTATATTTCTGTTCCTTGTTAGTTATATGCAGTAAATGCCGGAAGAAATGGTTTTTCTTGTTTCCAGAATCTCTATAGATCTATTTTTCTCATTGGATGGTAGATATCGTCCATTTTTGAGTTGTAGTCGGCGTTTAAACCACCGGTTAAAAAATACGACCGGTCTTAAAGGGTTAAAAATATAAAATAAATTTAAAATATTTCCTTCACTACCCCCTCACCCCAAATTCGCACATCTATATCTCCTTTGTCTACTCCTCTCTATGCTATTGTTTGTAACGTTAGGTGATTGGGGATTAGTATTATACAAATATGTGAGATGGGTATTTTTTTTCATATTCAAGCTTACTAGCTCACTTGTTAGAGAGAATGTATATATGTCTGAAATTCATTTTATTTTAAATTTCTTGTAGTTTATTTACCTATTGATAAAATGTGATTTCATTTCACTTAACATCCCATTTTTTTCTTCAGTTACAGTCAAAGAATATTTTAAATAGAATGTTATAGAATCTGATTTCTACTTTTTATATGTGGTATTTTTTAAATAGGAATGTGTTTTTGAAAATGTTGATTTGAAAAAGAAGGTGTTCAAGGATATGGATGCTTTTGCTTCAGATGATGTGGTTTTATGCAGTTCAACCAGCTGTTTTCCAGCTTCTTCCTTTTCTGAAGATCTTGTTCACAAGTCACAAGTGATTGTAGGACATCCAGTATGTTGATTGTTTATTATTTTAGTTCTTTTTCTATAATTTATTTTCAGCTAAAATTTTCAAAAAACTCATTTTTTAGAAAGTTTTATTATTGTACCTAATTTAAATTAAATGAAATTATATTACGCATGATGATGACAACATCCAAGTGCTAAAGTAAATTAAAAGTTGAACTGATTCCATCAGAATTAAATGCTGCTGCTAACTTGAAAAACCAAACTTTTTATAAATGTGTTTTGAGTAACAAAACAAATAAATAAAAAATAATCTTAAATGGATAATTCTTAACTTTAATGATAATTTTTTTATAATGGGTTGTTAAGTAGAATGCCCTTTTTCAGTCATGCAATTATAATTTCAAAAATAACAATGTAAGTGTTGCAAGAGGTTCCAGTAACAATCTTCTTCATTAGTGAAATTAATTAATCTTGCATTAATTGATTATTTTTATACTATTACCTTTTACGGGCATTACATATGCTATACACCAGCAAACTTTTTTCCTCAGCATAAAGGCTGGTATGATTATCATACCAGTACCTCATTAGGATTTTCCGCTCCCCAAAGTGGCGGGTTTTGACTATATGAGGCCACAGGGATCAAATTATTTTGAGGTCCTTCCTAGGAAAACTCTTATTGATCATAAAAATGTAACATAAAATAAGCTTATTTGTGCTTTCAATTTAAGTTTTATGCTTATCTTCTTATATCCGTTATTTGACTTGATGTCATTTGTTATTTTCCGGATCTCCAACCTTCAGTTTCTCTCATTTTTTTTTTTTTTTTAATAATGCAAAAGAAAACTTAGGCTTCGGGGCCTCATAGGCAGTTGCCTAATTTTCCTTTTGATAATCCAGCCTGGAACTGGGCATGACGATACAAATTTCTTTTTAAAAAACCCCGCTTTATGTGTTTCTGTAAGTAATTAATAGACCCTTTCATCCTGGGTATAATGGAAGTATTACCAAAGGAATGCTACTATCTTCCATTTATCTCATTCTATATAGAACACAACTGTGTGGCCAGCAGGGTAATTTTTTAGTAAAGTTAGGCATATGCCACACTGGGGCTCCCCCTTCCCAACGTCTTTCCCCTTTGTCTGTTTTCATTCATTTATTTATTTTTTAAAGAAAAAAAGAAAGAGGATAATACTTTCTGTGAGAAATGCATTACCTTGAAACAAGGATGCAATGTTGTATTAGCACTGTGGTGTACATCATATAGATTTTGAGGCCCCTCCGAGTCGGGAGGCATGAGGTGAGCACCTCTGCAGAAATCCACCACGGTTCTTGCGGAACTAATGTGTGGGAAACTCTGATCCTCTTGTAGATAGATTTACTGGCCTATTCTATTTTAACATGACATGTCTGATGGCTAGATTTATCCCTAACTAGAAGATTTGTACCAACCTTTTCTATTGCCGACAATATCTCAGATCTGATTATCACAGATTTACTAACGGAAATAGTTGAAGAAAATCTCATGCTGATCGCCAGAGTGCTTAAGAAATAAAAAAAAAAGCATGAAAAACAGAACTGATGAATCAATTGACACTAACTTTCGTTTTGTCGGAGTAAAAATAATGCAAAATCTACTAACAGAAATACAAAATAAAAAAAATTATGAATTGATGATGCAAATCTTTAAACAAAAGGAGCCTTTCAGTTAAGAAGGGTTAAGGAAAAATATATAAATATTCATTTCCAAAATTAAGTACAAAAAGGAAAGAAACCTTTTAATGAAAACTGAACTATTCTAAATAGTTCTGTGTGCATGAATTAAATAAAAAGAAAGAAAACGAAGGACATATCACATAATTCAATCAGATTAATCAACATAAAATAAAAAAAAACTGGGCTAAAAAAATAAAATAAACAGTCAAATAGCAGTAATGTCCATTTATCCTCTGTATGCTAATTTGTAGACATAAACACACAGTCTGAATACTCTTTGGCAGGTAGCCAAACCAAATGCTAATTTATAGACGCACACACACTGTCTGAATCTCCTTGGCATGTAGTCAAACCATGTGAGCATTGATCAGTGAGAGACAGATCTGGGCTATTATATTAGTAATGAGGAAAGACAATTATAGATAACCCCATGAGCAGTCAAAAGGAATAAAGATCTTATCTTCCATCAATTACAAAAGTCTCGAAGCAGTTTCTTATTTCAGTACCAAAGTCCCTATTTTAGGAAGCATTTTTTGAGATTTTTATCCACCTTTTGTTTTGTCTAAAGGTTAGAGGAATCTGTAATATTTTATTTTAAACTGCTGGTATCATAGAACCATGAGGTATGACAACCTTTTTGTTGAAAATGCAGAAACGTAGTAAATGCAATGAAGAATTCTTATTTAATAATTTCTGTTATTTAGAATCTGTAGTCAGCCACAAAAAAAAAAAAAATAATGAAATTCATGGAACTATAATTTTGCTTACTGTTTTAAGTTTTGTGATTAATATCATTATAAAATAAGCCTTCTGTTACTACTGAATAGCACAAATAGAAATGTTTTTAACAATTCAGATGCAATTTCCATCTAGTGAATGAATACTTTTTAAATAAAAACACGTATATCTTTCAGTTGAAGAGTTATCATACTCCTAAAAAATAGTTACTTCTTTTTTTTTCTTTGTAAGAAGTAATCAAAAAAGTCTATTACTAATTTTGTAAATAAGAAATAAATTATGTCTAAATTGACTGAATTCTACTATTTATTCTACGGCAGCTTTAAAAAACAAGTGAAGATTTTGTTTTTCACTTCTTTGGATGAAATTGAATTGACTGTAAAAAAATTTCTGTGAAAATTTCTCTTCCTAAATTAAACATATTTTTTAGTTTTATTTATTTGAATGAATGATAGAATGTGATGCATGTCTTTAGGTGAACCCTCCTTACTATATTCCTCTTGTGGAAGTGGTACCTGCTCCCTGGACAGATCCCGAGGTGGTGACGAGAACCAAGAATTTGATGACTGATATTGGACAAAAGCCTGTAGTTTTGAACAAAGAAGTTCCTGGTTTTGCTCTTAACCGTGTCCAGTATGCATTGTTGAATGAATGTTGGCGAATGTACCGGGTAAATATGTGTTTCTTTTCTGATAAGTACTAAGATAACTATAGTCAATGATGTAAGTGTGTAGGGAATTCTGTTGTGTTGCATAGACATTTTAAAGGAGCTATTAATCATTTATTCAGAAATCTGTTTATTGCTAACTTCGCATGTTACAGTCCGACCTCAAAAATCTGCAGTTCTGAAATCTGGAATGACGAGAAAAAAATAGCTAGATAAATTTTAAACTAGAATGCTTGAGGCAAGATGCGGAAATTTCAGTCATTGTAATCTACTATTTTTTTGTCTTTGTGTCATTTTTTAATGTCTCTTTATGTTTTTATTGTTTAAAGCATGTTTTTATATGGAGTTGTTGGAATTGCCGTCAACGTGTAGGTCAGCATATGTCTCCATTGGTCGCTCATGCGCAAACGTCAGAGGCGTTACCAAGGCAACCATTTGCTGTTGCCTTGCGACTCCCAGGTCTGTTCTGAAGACATCTGCACATGTGCACTTAATTGTGACGTAACTTACTTACACAGTGACCTCAGAACTTTGACATCTTTATTGGTTTAAGTAAGATATCTAAATTCCGGAAATTTCCGAAATCCGGACCTTCCAAACCCCCAAGCAGTCTGCATTTTTGAGGTTGTAGTGTATTAGAAATAGACGAAAGATTAAGTTAAGATCTTGGAAAGCTATTTTAAATAATACCAATCCATGGTCATTGTTTAGATTTTATGTGTAAAGCAACTTGGGTCACTGAAAAGTGTCCAACAGAAAAAGAAAATGTGGGAACCACAATCACGGATTTTAAGCTTTTGAAATGAAAATCCACCTCCTCTTTTTCCTATATCAATGGCATTATGAGGCTAAACAGATGAAACAGTTTTGTCTTCAGACAGTGAGAGCTGCAGTTATTAGATTTTGAGAGGCATGAGAAAAATTAAAAGTTTGCACAACTCGTAAATTAAAGTAAAGTGCTTTAGCTGAAGTGGAAGTGGGTTTATTTTGAAAAATTAAGCAGCAGTAAAAAGAATTTATTTCGAGGATGTGGATAAATTGAATTTATCACATACATATTATGTATAAATTTAAAAAATAAAGCATAATGAAAGTCATGTAACATGCATTTTATTTTTCTTAGGATGGTATAATGTCTGTGGAGGACATAGATACTGCTATGCATGAAGGACTTGGCCTTCGTTATGCTTTTCTAGGACCCCTAGAAACTTGTCACCTCAATGCTGATGGTAAATAACAATTATTCATTATGACATTATTGAAATACAATTGATAAGTATGAGAAAATGAAAAATATTAATTGCTATTTTATGTTATTTCTTTTTGCATTAAAACAAATATCAAGACTGAAGAAAATTACTATGATATATAGTATTCTAGTCAAATTTCATGTAATTTTAAAATTTCCATTATATAGATTGTTTGCTATAATGTATAGCATTTCATTTGTTGTAACTTGACTTTAAAAAAAAAAAGATTTTTTTCCTTCCTGTTTGAGCATGGGTTTAATGAATAAATTATAGAGTGGAACTTTAGATTCCAAATAGTTAAATATGTAAAGTATCTGACATTTAATATATTTTTTAATTCTAAAAAGAAAAAGATAATTAAACTTAATAGAGTGAAGTTAAATTTTCTTCAAATGTTTTAATTATTCTGTTTGACATTTTTTAAAAAGCAATCTTCTGTAGAATGTA
>BGPR01003292.1:122149-134857 GCA_013235015.1 Araneus ventricosus | reverse complement strand
GCCTCCAATGCCAATGTATTGAAGCAATGCCTCCAATGCCAATGTATTGAAGCATTTTTTTTTCTGTGAAAACGTTAATATTTATTTTCCAACATCTTAAAATTGAATTCTAACAATCAGTTTAACAACTGAAGAAATTTGAATAAATTATGTAACTTGCAGATCAATAAAACTAAATACTGTACGAATACGAAAAAGAATTTTATTTCCAAATTTGACAAGTAGAAATTAAAACACGATTTATAAAATTATAATAATATTTCATTGGTAATGTATACATATATTGAATACATAAAATTATAATATTGCATTGGTAATGCATACATGCGTTTGAAATGACGATTCTATATAAAAAATATTTCAAATATTTTATACCTGAAAAATGTTTACAAATTGAACAACATCAACAGAAAATTCGTTTGTGTTTTTACATATTAAGATTGCTGAAACATCTTATTTATAGCAAAACATTTAAAGTTGCGCACTAAGCACAAAAGAAGCAAGTCAAATTGACAACGTATTTATATTCGTTGCTATAATTGCGTTGCAAATTTCAAAGAAATCTACGGAAACAATTTATTTTGACTTTTTAAAAAATAGTTTATCCAAGAATAATTAAACACTTTCGAAATTTATAAAGAAATTGTGTTGGAAAATACTTCGGAATTTCCTTATTCGGAATATGAAAATGAATTTATGAATTGAATATTTCATCATAACATTAATCAAATTAACAAGTAAAAATATGTCTTAAAAACGCTTATTCGTGTATGAAAGAATAGAAAAAGTAAATTTTTTAAAAATATAATTCTACTTCATTTATAATTCTTATTATAAAAAGTATAAAACCTTGTAATCAATTTTTTCTGAAATTCATTACAGGGCAGCGTTATTTTTGCATGGGTTAAAAATGAAATCAATCGATTTAATCGACTAATAATTAAATTCCGAAATTATTAAAGTAGTGCATCGTCATCGGAAACACCCAAGTGTACGAAAATTTCAGAACTCTAACTCATCAGGAAAGGAGTGCAAAATCGATTACAAATTTCATCTTCACAAACGTGAAAACAAGTTAAATAAAATTTTAACAAGTTTAATAACGGATTTTAAAAGCACTTTTATTAGTGACCTAAAAACTAGAGTTTATTTTTTACTTTGATGTTCTACTTTTAATTTTCAATTTAGAAATCTTTACTACGAATTTTATGGTAGTAATAAATTATTTCTAAAATTTACTCTCAGGTGGCGCCACCTGTAGGAATAAAAAATCGATTATATTAGTCGATTAACTACTAATTAAATTCTTAAAATATGCATTAAAATGGAATTTTGACATCGAGAATACATAAGTAAACAAAAATTTCAGCACTAACACATTAGGAAGTAATGAATAATTTATTAAAAAATCAATAACACAATTCCATCTTTATTAACAAGAAATAAGTCAAGTTAAATAAAAGTAACTTCAACAAATCTTACACTGACAATTCTTTGAATTGCTACTACTATGCATCTTAAAATTTCTCGCAATGAAGTAAACCGTGTAAAAAGTTACGCATTTATAATTATGATTTTTGTCAATATTAATTGTGCGAACCTGTCACATTTTCTCTTTAGATATATTTGATCGCCCTGTTGATCAGGCATGGCGATCAAATAATAAATGGTAGATTTCCGATTGGCTGGCCGGCCGAGCCAATCGGTCATCTTTTGCAGGAAAAACCATAGGAAAAAATTGGAAGCATCTACACTTTTTATTTAATATAGTTAACTAAACATGCTCAGGTATTTACAAAAAAATGTATAGGACTAAAATACTTAGAAACATTTAAAACATTAAGATAATCAGGTTTTAAAAAAATTAAACTCGCAAAAGTTAAAGATGTGTCTGAAAAAAGATTTGTAAATGAATGCAATATATTTTAGTACTTTTCACCGATCATAGAAAATTATTAAATTATATTTAAAAAGTCGGATATTTAAACTTAATTATTGTAGGATATAATTAACATCATTTAACATCTCTAAAGATGAATATTCATTACTTTGTAATTCAGCTCGCCTTAAGATGTGAAAATTCGTGAAGAGTGAAATATACATTGAAAAGTATTTATCACAAAGTTGTAAAATAATTACATTCACAATTCAAAAGATTAAGGATATTCTGTAACTAATATTTAAATATAAGATTTTATAACTGGATAGCATCCAAGTTTCGAGTAGCGACTGTATAATTTACGAAATTAGATTATTTACTCAATAATTGTTGTATACAAATATGAAACTAAATATCTGCAGCAAAATATTTTCAACAAAATTATAATCAGATATATTCAATACATTACGTTTCTACGTTGACAGCATTGAGTTATCCTTCTCATTGTAGGTAGATGTATCCGATTTTTTCGCTCCGAGCTCAGTGGAAGCAACAGAAGAAACTTTCCTTACATCAGAATCTTGATGATAAAGTGAATTCTCATCGAAAATGAAAGACTCGAAAATTCGACAAGTCACCGGCAGGATTCGTTTGAAGTTCAATTTCGTTTAAAGTCAACACTTCACAGATGTCAAGAGACTGTGCATTTGCGCTGAACAATGAAAAATATAGATAGATTCTTTCGACAATAATGCATATTATTTATATTTTTGCCTCGCATACTGCAAAAGCGATTATATTTATTCCATAGATTTTTCGTTTGTAAAATTTTTAAAAGTAATATTTGCTAAATTCGGTTAGGTTTAAAAGTTATGTACATTGAAGTTGCGTCTAAAAAGATACACCTAGTCAAATTCGGCATTTCGAATTATAAGTTAGTTCACAACTTATATTCGTTACATATCTGGCTCTCCTAACTTAAGAGCCGATGCTCGTTCAACGATCACAGAGATAACGGTTTCTGAGTCTGTTCACCATAACGAAACGTCTATCGTTCGGATTTCGTATCGTTTCCAGAAGTGATCAGCGTAAACAGAGGAACACATTTCAAAAGTGAATGGTCCCAAGCTCTAACAAGATTCTGTGGGACACACAAGACGAGGACGACCACTTTCCAAACACATTGCTGAGAGTGAATGGCTCCAAGCTCTAACAAGATTCTGTGGGACCCACAAGACGAGGACGACCACTTTCCAAAGACATTGCTGACAGTGAATGGCTCCAAGCTCTAACAAGATTCTGTGGGACCCACAAGACGAGGACGACCACTTTCCAAAGACATTGCTGAGAGTGAATGGCTCCAAGCTCTAACAAGATTCTCAGGGAACCACAAGACGAGGACGACCGCTTTCCATCTGGCTTCAGACGGCCTTGTTGAGAGGATGCAAGGGCAGCTCAAGGCATCTGTTAACTATTACTAGTGTATTTTGAGTTTGTAGGAGGTCTTGCCATTCTGCCTTGTCATCGTCGACAGCTGTCTGAAAATAAAATGTACGCAGATAAGACATGAATCCATTGATTATATATGGTCGAAAAAGACTGCTATAAGATTCTTCACATAAGTTTATGTCAGTAACTCAGGAATTTATCTGAAAATCGAATTACAGAATCTATGAACCAAATGCAACAAATTTTCTATTCAATGAGAACGTCTTTTGGTTCATCAATTTCCAGAATTGAAACTTTTATAATCTCGCTGTGATTTCTCTTAAGCATTCTGGAGAAACTCCATTTCTGTGTGCATTTGTTCCACATGAAAAGGTAATAATTGGTACAACCGATTAACCCTTCGATTAACTCGGATGTCGCCCTTTAGTTACCATTCTGACGTTTGCATCATTTTGACGTTTCTTGATTTCGATGGTTAAGAAACTAGTTAGAAAGTTGCAAGAAGTTGTAGAATAATTTTTCAGGAGAAATGAACTTACGGAAACATTTTTACTTTCCAAAGCAGTAATATGATCTCTTGTTAATCAGTGAATAATTATGCATCCAATTAAAATTTAACTTTTCCGAGTGCAAAGGGTTTTAATACTTTAGAAAATTAAATTGAACACACTTTAAAAACATCAAATGAGCATACAATAGCGTTTCCAAATGGAATTTTGGTTTTAGCACTGCTATCATAACTCAATAACTTACCAAGTGTTTGAGCACCTCCCACTTCCAAGCCCTCTTCCAGAAAGTATTTCATGTTGCAGAGAAGAAATTCAGCGCCTTCCAAGACTGGTCCAGAAGTGGGAAGGGAGTCGCTGTATAGGAGAGAATGACCTCGTGTCACTGTACTGGAAAATGATATCTAAGTCAGCAGCATTCTTCTCGATTATCGGTAACTGAAGGCGACTTCGTATCCATCTGTTTTACCATAAATTAGAACTACAGAGTAGAGGTTTCTTTGCTCCCAGATGTTATTCGTGCAAATCCACACTTTCATTTGTAGAATATCCGCAGTTTATTTAAAAATCTTAAAAGGGAGTATTTGGATACACTTTATCGAATCTTGGCAAGAACCCAGTAACCGGTAACACAATCTGACAAGACAGATTTTAAGACTTCCCGGAACAATTTAATATTCTGGTTGGTTGGTTGGTTGTTTGAGGGTTTTTGGCGCAAGGGCCAGTATTTGGCCATGCTGCGCCAAACAAGGTAATAAGTTGTAAAAGGTAATGTGTAAAAAAGTAATATGTAAAAAGGTAGTAAGCGGATATAAAAACAATCAATAAAAGTCAAATGCAGAAGAAATTAAACTTTCACATGTTTAACTAGCGAGATAAGGTACAAATGAGTGAGGTGTAAAAGAGTTGGAACAAGTTGCTTAAATGTGTGGATAAAATCCAGTGATTTTTAAAAATTCAAAGAGGTAAAGGTGAGGGTGACGACCAATCATTGTGGTTAAAGTAGGTGAGCTCGTGTTAAAAAATCGCAAACGATGGATTTTAAAATGTTTGCATTCAATGAGTATGTGTTTCACAGACATAGTACAGCTACAGTGTGGGCAAGTAGGAGCTGGCTCACCCAGCAGAAGATGACGGTGGGTAAATCTGGTATGCCCAATGCGAAGTCTGGTCAGAATTGTGCTCCTTTTACGGTTAACATCCTCTGACCAGTTCTCAATAATGGGTTTAATGCTGTGAAGTTTATTATTTATTTCTTGGTCCCAATGTATCTGCCACTTCATTTGTAAACAGAATTTAATATATTTCTTGAGATCGCAAACTGGCACGGGTTCATTTGAAAAGTGTGTGGCTGTACGAGCATTACTGTCTGCTTGTTCATTTCCCGCGATTCCTACATGGGATGGAACCCAACAGAAAACTAGAGAGAATCCTTGGGAAATCAACTTTTCGTAGAGATCTAACACTGAAAACACCAATGGATGACTTTTACAATGCAAGGAATTCAACGCCTGCAAGACGCTTAAAGAATCGGTGTATATTGCATATTTACCAATTGGACATTTTAAAATCTGTTTTAAAGCGTGGAAGACAGCTGTAATTTCTGCTGTGAATATTGAGCAGAAGGGGAGGAGAGTAAAAGCTGAAACCGATTTAGGAAAAACAACAGCAAATGAAACTCTAGAGGATAATTTTGACCCGTCTGTATAAATAGGGACAAAGTCATGAAATCTAAGTCAATGATCTGCAAAAAGTTGCTGAAAGATTGTATCAGACGTGTTAGATTTATCGAATGAACCAAATGGGTTCAAATATTTAAATTCGGAGTCTTTCCAAGGAGGTAGGAAACTCGGTTGCAGAGAAATTGGTACTTCATGTAAATTAAAATCTTTCATAAGATTATGCATTCTTGTGAAAAAGGTTGGCACAGAGGATGGTCTTGCTTGTTGTAAGCGATGTAAAAATGGGCGAAGTTGAAATCCATGACATGGGTGCCTAGTATTGGATGAGATGCGCAAATAATAGTGTAAGGAGAGCATTTGACGTCTGATTTCCAGAAGAGGTTCATAGCAGTCAACATATAAACTTGAAGTTGGTGATGTTCTAAATGCACCTGAACAAAGCCGTAGTGCAGAATGATGGATAGGATCAAGTTTTTTCAAAACGCTTTTTCGAGCAGAACCATAAATTGCACTACCGTAATCTAGTGTGGAGAGGATAGTGGCTCGATATATACGCTGTAATGAGAGTCTATCAGCTCCCCATGAGGTATTTGAAAGTACTTTTAAAATGTTTAATGCTCTTTCACATCTTTTTCGTAAATATTTTACGTGCGACAGAAATGTGAGTTTACGATCAAAGAGAATGCCCAAAAATCGGACTTGATTTTCAATTTGAAATATTCTACCATCCATTTCAATTTCAGGATCTAAGTGAAGACCCCTTTTGCGACAAAAGTGAACCCCTGAAGACTTGGATGCAGAAAAGTTAAAACCATTAAAATCAGACCAGTGTTTGATTTTCTGAACAGCAGTTTGAAGTTGTTGCTCAATAAAAGAAATATGGTTCCCTGTACATGAAATGTACAGGTCGTCGACATATAAATGTCCTTTGACAAATGATGGTAGTTGATGTAAAATATTGTTGATTTTGATAATAAATAGAGAGACACTAAGAACACTACCCTGCGGCACGCCTTCCTCTTGGATATAGGAATCCGAGAACTCGAACCCCACTCGTACCCTAAATTTCCGGAGTCTCAGAAAGTTTCGAATAAAAATTGGCAGGTTTCCTCTTAAACCAAAGGCATACAAATCGCTTAGAATCCCGTGTCTCCAAGTGCGATCGTATGCCTTCTCAATATCAAAGAAGATGGCAACTAGGTGTTTTTTCTGAAGAAAAGCAAGACGGATATCGGTTTCCAGACTTAAGAGATTATCAAGTGTGCAGCGGCCTTTCCGAAAACCACTCTGATGTGGGTGAATGATATTATTTGTTTCCAAATAATGTACAAGTCTCCTATTAACCAGTCGCTCAAGTAATTTCCATAGACAACAGGTCAAAGCTATCGGGCGATAATTAAGAGGGTTAGTGCCATCCTTACCCGGTTTTAAAATTGGGATAATTATTGCTTGGTGCCATAAAGTAGGAAAAGTTTGCTCTTGCCATATTCTATTGTAAAGACGCAAGATGTTTGTCTGCGATTCAATTGTTAAATGTTTAATTAAAGTATAACCAATGTTATCGGGTCCAGGTGCAGAGTTGTGAACTGTAGAAAGGCATGACTGAAATTCTAAAAGTGTGAAACTGTTATTGTAGGGCAGATCAGATTGCGTATTGAAGTTTAGTTTTGTTTTTTCTTCTTTTAATTTGTGAGCCAGGAAATGGTCAGGATAATTTCTACTACTAGAAATCTCAGCCAGAGACGAAGCTATAGTATCTGCAATTTCTTTTGGAGAAGAAATTGTTTGATCATTATGTGTTAAAGTTGAGATAGAATGGGAAGGAACATTCCCACAGGCTTTTTTAACTTTTTGCCATAATTCTTTACTTGAGGTTAACGAAGTGATTGTTGAAATGTATTTTTGCCACGACAGTCTTTGACTCTGCCGCTGTATCCGTCTGGAATCTGCTTTTGATTTCTTAAATTTTATTAGGTTAGCTGTGGTTGGATATCTTCGGAAGGTATTCCAAGCTTTTTGCTGTGCTTTATAAGCTTGTTGGCAGAGATCATTCCACCATGGTTTATATTGTCGTCTCCGAGTACCCTTAGCCAATGGGATGGAAGCATCTGCTGCAGTTTTAATAATACTGATGATATTTTCTAGTGCCTCATCAACTGTGCGATTGTCTATTATGGCAGATGTGATATCAGCCAATGAGCTGAATTTCTGCCAGTCAGCAGCGTTATAGACGTATTTTGGAGAATAATAATGGTTAGCAGAATTGTGTCTGCTGTCAGTGATTATCAGAGGGAAATGATCACTATTATGGAGATTGTCATCAACTGTTAGATTTAAAAACGGTAACAGAGCAGGAGTACACAACGCTAGATCTATTGAGTGAAATGTTTGGGTGGGTAAGTGGAAGTGAGTTTTTTCATTATTGTTCAAAAGACAGATATTGTGATCAGCCAGAAGCTGTTCAATTTGCCGACCACGAGAATTTGTTTCAGTTCCCCCCCAAAGAGGACTATGGCCGTTCGGATCTCCGAGAATAAGAAATGGAGAAGGAAGTTGGGAAATTAAATTATCCAATTCTGTTTGATGGACGGTCTGATGTGGTGGAAGATAGAGGCTGCAAATAGTTATTAGAGATTTTATGTGCATACGAACGGCAAATGCTTGTAAATTTGTGTTGAGATGTAAACAACTAGAGGGTATATCATTTGCAACAGCAAGTGCAACACCACCAGAAGCTCTGGTACTGGAACTGGTATTGTTAAAGATAGAGTAATCTCTAATTTTAACTGTATCATTGTCTCTGATGTACGTTTCTTGTAAGGCAATACATGCAGGTTTGTAACTATTTATGATATCTTTCAGTTCAGAAGACTTGTTGCGAAAACCATGACAGTTCCAGGAAACAAAGGCCATTAAAAAGGTTAAAAAAAAGGAAAAAAAGCCTTAGAGCTTCTTGGTTGAAGATGATGGATCGTCACTATCACTTGTTGACATCTCTTCCTCCGAGTTTGTCATCTTAGAGGAGAGATCTCTGGTGGAATCCAATGCTCCATGCTTTTTCCTTGCCGATGGTTTTAAGAAATCCTCTTTCGTTAAAGGTTTAATTTTGTTTTTCTTCTTCGCTTCTAAAACATTGACTTTTTTAGTCAGTTTTGGTTTCTTCGAAAGTTTTATTACAGATTTAGAAGATTTGTCCTGTGTTAATTGAGATGCAGACAGAGTCATAGCAGACGAATCTGATTTTTTTGCATTAGGGAAACTTTGTATCAGATTATTACTGACTTTGCTAGGTTTAAGTTTAGTTAAAGGCGGAACGATAACTTTTGTTATGTTTTCATCAGTTTGCGTGTTTTGGGACAGTGAAGACTTAACTGCTTGTGAGTATGAAGACGTTTTTTCCTGCGATATTAATTTTTTGGATTCAGCATACGTTATATTCTGTTTTATTTTAATTTCTTGGATTTTCTTTTCAGTCTTCCATTGAGGACAGTCTTTAGAATCGGATGAATGGTCTTGTTTGCAATGGAAACAGTGAGGATCTGCCTGACAACCATTTGCTGAATGACCGGCAATTCCGCAATTTGAGCATGTAAGTTGGCCTCTACATGCAACCTTCGAGTGCCCGAACCTCTGGCAATTAAAGCAGCGCAGAGGGTTAGGTATGTACGGTTTAACAGGAGAGCGAATATACCCTGCTGTGATGTTTGAAGGTAACTTAGATGAACTAAACGTTAATATAACGTGTTTAGTAGGAATGACATCGTTTCCCCTCCTGATATTTATTCGACGAGCGGCGATGACGCCTTGTGTCGAGAGACCTTCAATAATTTCTGATTCAGAAGCCATCATCAATTCCTTGTCAGACACCACTCCTCTACAAGAATTAAGAGCTTTGTGCACTGTAACAGATAACTGATAATCTAAGAATTTCTTAGCTAAAAGAAAAGATTGTTTGAATTGCTGATGCGGTTTCGATGAGCAGGTCGCCAGATCTCAATCTTTTAACACTCTTAGGGCTTCCGCCAATAGCATGTAAACCCTTCTCAATTGCAAAAGGTGATAATTTAGATAACTGATTGTCAGGAAGAGATAGAATCAAAAATGGAGCTGTTTGTGATACCTTGTCAATGTCAATGTTCAGATGCTGTTCGGTCGGTGATTTTACAAAAGAACCCATAAAAGAGGATAAGAATTCGGGCCCCGACGGCACCGCCCACCACGGAGCCCAACAAGGGAAGGCAGTTGCTGGCTCTGGGTATCCCCAGCCTCAGTACTTGCCTTGTATGCTAGCCAGGGCCTATACGCTAAGGGTCACTTCCAGGAACGTCTACCACCCTTAACGCAGAGTCCCAGAAGTTGACCACTGTCGCTTGATCCCCTTGAGCAGACCAGCCGAGTGGCTGGGATACCAGCCGATTGATACACCAGGGACCAAAATGTACCACCCGTCCAATGGGTTGCCACGCACGGCCAACACGTGGGGGTATGTTGCTGTCCATGAGAACCAGGAAGCAAACAGAGTGGCAACAGCTTCTCATGGAGAGCTCCCTCGCCTACCCTCGAGGGAAGGAAGGAAAAGGCAAAAACTCAAGGAGAGGAAAAACCAGAAAGGAGACCAGACACTAGGGTACCTCGGGGTCGTGAAGCCCGTCACATCTAGAGAAGATGTGCCCCTGAGGGGTTAATATTCTGGAAGAGCATCATGTTGCAAGTATTTCAGTGTGGTAAAATTGAACAAATCTTCAAAATGATAGCTTAAAGTGAAAACCGATTTTTGCCAGCAGCTGAAGGTAAAGCTCAAAATATCTAACGTCATTCGTAGTCAAATATACAAGTGAACAAGTTTACAAAGTGGATCTTGCTAGTATTTAAAGAATTCTAATATACGACAACTACCACAATTATTCCGATTTCTATTCTTAAGATAAATAACTGAATTTAAATTCGAAATTTGTTTTTATTCACTTGTCTTCAACACTTCGAGATTTTAAGTCCTGTCGACGTTTACTGCTAAATGAAATTCCTTTCGGTTTTCTGCATCCATTTAGTTTCTACTTTATTTGGTTCTCATTTCATTTGCTGCGCAATTATTACTCCAAAACATTTTTCTTCAGGTATTTAATCTCTTACTTTAGAATCTAAAATGCAATGATTCTGTAAGCGTCTAACACTTTTGACGATATTTCTTTAAATGCCGCAGTTGTGCGTACTATTCCTTTTTAGTTTTATAGGTGTCTTCTAAAAGCACCATCTGTCGTTATCTCAGATTTGATTTGGTTCGACTTTCCCTGGCACAAGAACTTTGAATGGGACAAGCTGCGTCGAAAACCAAGAATCAGTCCAGAAAATAAGTGCTTGAATGAATCGTAAATTTAAATCCGAGTAAAAGACGCAAGATGAATGAACCGACATCACAAAGATACTAAAACAAGAAATTTTAAAAAGACCAGATCAAAGACAAGAAATCCAAACATCACGGAAAACACCAATGTCCTTCAAGTACATGAAGAGGTTAAAATGTGGAATTTCTCCCAATAAAAATGACAAGTTAAAATTGCTTGAGCGAAAGTACCTCAACCGAAGTCTATTTAAAGCAACACAGTCAATTAAAAAGTGTTTGACAGTCAGTATGTCACCACCATGGCTACATGTTCGAAGAGACTCCGCAAAGAGCAAATATTTATGCGTCAAGCGTGTATGCCCAATACAAAGTCTAGTTAACATGACGTCACAGCGTCTCTTAAGTTTCGTAACCTATTGCGAGAGAATCGGTTTAATGACATCGAGCTTATTTTTTTCCATATTGGATTTTTCCTGCCGCTGATAATAGCACCACTTATTAACGGCAGATCGCACATCAGCATAAACAATGGACCTTATGCACCCTTTGGGTTCGAGAGTATAGGAAAACAGCTGTGGAGGAATAAACAAAACGATCGGCCTATAAGCGACTCGGAAATAAAAGCAGTTCCGAGTCAGCTGTTTAAGACTGACCAATGGCTGCCTCCAGCGGGTCACGTGTCGGAGGATGTGACGTCACATGCATAAGGTCCATTAGTGGCGTCATCTCAGAATTCTTTGGTTCAAGAATTTCTCGGGAGTTGAGAACTTTGATAGGAGTTTGAACTTTGAGATTTTTGTCATTTCATTTAAATGCCAGTCTTCCGACATCGTTCTATCAATTTGAGGTAAGATAGATCCAAGGCGTCTTTCCCGGAGGGCACCACAAATTCGTGAATGAGAAGCCGCCTGTAAGTAAGCGGGGTCTTGAACAATAATGGTGGTTGCAAGTTACCTCCCTCCAGTGATAGCACGTTCCTCCTACGGGGGAGGGCCATGGCCCGTGATGGTTGCTAGGACTCTGGCCTCGGTACTGTAGCGGCTGTCATTCAATAGTCCCTGGGTGCAGGACAGGGGAAACTCCGTTTGTGGTTCCCTCAGATGTTGGTCACGCAAATCCACAGCATTTTCGTTGTCCATTTGTAAGGGATGGCTCAGGAAATGCATCTCTCCCAAATCACATTCGACCATGAGAAGTGAAACCACATTTTTCCGGAACCTTCGCCGATTAGATAACCTAACATACTATATCGCCGATCAGGTGCTCCTACTCCGGATAAAAGATTTTCAAAGGTTAATATTCCAATAGATCCTAGAAACGCTTTCGAATAGATTAAAATATTCGAAGAGAGGTGAAGGTTTAGTAGCAATAATCGCCAAATTATCAGAAAAAGAGGATGTCCGAGGATAGGAAATGATTCAATATTTTTTCATAAAGACTACAGCTGAAAAGATCGGAAAAATCTTCAAAAATGACAATTAACACAATTAAAATTTTATAATTAGTTAAGGGATTTCGTTACCAATTCTTAGTGATCGCTGCTAATTCTTGATGTTGACAGTTTGGGAATAACTTATGTGTCGTAAGTTACTGACGTTCATGTTATCCAAAGCGTTTCAGACGAGCCCAGTTTAATTTCATTTCTGAATGTTTGCAACACATTTCGGATGATCCATCTGAAACATTTGTAGCTGACGCAGCTTAGTCTACCTCTGCTCGTGCTGAAAACTTTGAATGAATCGATTCAAACGCAACTGAATTTTGAAGCATGTTTTCCATGCATGTGACCATTCACACTTTATTGAAAGACGGTGGGGGTGGACAACAAATCCCGATTACAAAATATTTCCG
>BGPR01003292.1:101869-117253 GCA_013235015.1 Araneus ventricosus | reverse complement strand
CGGAAATATTTTGTAATCGGGATTTGTTGTCCACCCCCACCGTCTTTCAATAAAGTGTGAATGGTCACATGCATGGAAAACATGCTTCAAAATTCAGTTACGTTAGAATCGATTCATCCGAGGTTCTCAACACTAGCAGAGGTAAACTAAGCTGCGTCAGCTGCAATTGCTTTAGTTGGAGCAATCGAACTGCGTTACAAACATTCAGAAATGAAAGTAAGCAGGGCTCATCTGAAAAGCTTTGGACAAGACGCGAACCAAGAACTTATAGGACTAAATGAATTCACTCGTAATATAACTAATTCTAAATTCTTAATACAATTCTGAAGTTAAAGCAAGATTCAGTTTAAAAAAGCTGTTGAGATCTTTCATTGATAAATCTTATGAGAAATATTAAATTTCCTTCCCACTGCGGTTGAACCATTTGATATCTTAGGGTTAATTTGGTCATTCTTTTTCCTTAAGAAAATGACCCTTTTGTCCGTTCATAAACTTATTTTCATGTCTTTGAATAATTAAAATTACGCAAATTCTTTACAACGCATTAGACATGCAACCTACAGTAGCCTGATTAATGAAGATTTATTTCCTGCTATATCAAAGCTGAATCTGATCGGCGAAGATTACAAAAGAATGTCGTCTTACTTGCTGTAGTCTAATTAGACTTGGGAGAGAGAAGAAAGTTACGTCCACTGCCACACGAAGAAGAGAGTTACCGTTTACGGCACAAGACACCAAACATACGCAAGAATGCACCATCGGCTCTTGTTTTTCCAGGCAAGCGGAAAATTGAGCTGTGCTTGAATCAAAATGCCAACCTCCCCGATGAACTGTGTCTGCAAACTTTTTTCCGAGGGAAGCTGCATCAAACAGAATTCTGAGCTGTCCTTGCATCGAAAAATTGCACCTTCCTCGAAGAACTGTCTACGCAGAGATTTTTAAGTGCAGGGCAACTGTATCAGGAAAAGAATTCTGAATATTGCTTACACCAAAGCCACCTTCCTCAATGAACTGTCTGCAGGGCTTTTTCCGTGGGCAGCTGCATCAGGTATCGAATTCACTCCGAGCTGTTCTTGCACCAATGCCAAATTCCTCGAAGAACTGTCTCTGCAGGGCAGCTGTACCAGGTAGAGAATTCTGAACATTGCTTGCACCAATGCCACCTTCAATAAACCGTGTTTACAGGGCTTTTTCCATGGGCTACTTCATCAGGTAGATAATTCTGAATAGTTCTTGTATCGGTGCTACCTTCCTCGAAGAACTGTGTCTGCCAGTCCTGAACTGCAAGACTACTGGGTAGAAAGATGTAAATGACCAGGTCTCTTTCATACAGAAAATTCTTCCTGGGAGACGGACACTGGAACTGAAAAGAAAAAATTGTGTTAAAAGCTGCGACAGTTAAAAAGATTGTTCGATATATTCAGTTGCTACTTTTATTTAACTTATTTCATATATGTAAAAATGCAAGTTTAATCGATTCCCAACTGATTTCCTGAAGTACCAAAACTGACATTTTGTGCAGTTGTGTGCGCTCGCTGACGATGCACTACTTCCACAGCTTCGGGATACATCAGTTTATCAATTACACTCAATTTTTTATTCCCTACCATTACTTATTTGCTATAATAGCAAATTTCAGAAATAATTGATTACCATTTTCCATAATATTCCCAAAAATGAATCATTAAATTAAAAACTAAAAATTAGGAAACAATTAAAATAAAAAAAGTTTTAAAAACATTTATTACTAAAATAGAAAATGTAAAATAATTTTTCAAAACGCTCGGAGTCAAAGTAGTAAGAGTGTCTGCTGCAGAGAACATTGCTAAACGGAAATTAACCCTCCAAGTGCGGTCATTTGGTATTCCACGGTATGTTACGTTCTTAAGCTACAATGCATATCATAAGAAAAGTCCTAAATATTCATCAAGAATTGAAGTACAGTCAAACCCTGGTTTAAATAAACCGTAATATGACGACCCTTCCGTTATAGTGGTCTCACCCGCACTCCTATAATGTTTTTTCTTCAGGTGCTTGTAACCATCTTCAAAAGCTAGGAATTCGGGATGTAGTGAAAACGAAATTTTCAATTTGCAATCTTCAGCTCTAACTAAAAATCACTACTTAATTTCATGCTTTAGAGAAATAAATGTTAGCACAATTAATTTCACCGTTTATTTTTAAGAAGGTAACGTTTATCCCGACTTTTTAATTTATTTTTTCCTATTACCAACTGCAATTTAGTGTAATTTGTTCAACACATAAATGCTTTCAAATCGCACAATGTTTTAAACATTTTTATAAAACTGAAAAAACTAAATCATTTGAACAATCTAAACTTCCCTTTAAAAGTAATAGCATCGACACGGGGTTGTCAATTAAATAGACGATATGCGCTCTAAAGTGAGCTTCTCTTTGGGTATAAAAGTTTTTGCATCGACTTACTTATATATAAAGTTATACTCAAAATGCAGTTGCACCTGTTGCATATAGGGGCTGGGTCGTTATGCCGGTGTTTGATTATATATTATATGAATGCGATTGAAATTCCAGGTTTCTTAAAAGTTATTTGTATCAACGATTGATCGTTGGTTGGTTTGGGTTTAATGACACAAGGGCCAATTTGGCCATACTGCCGCCAAACGTTCGTTTCCAAAATAAAAAAAATTAAAATGTTGCAATTGAAAATTCTAAACGAATTTGAAAAATTGCACTTCCTTTAAAAAGGTAAAAGCATTGACACAAGGATTGGTCCCCAAGATGCCAATTAAATCAGCGATATGTGCTCCATGCGAAAGATCGAGAAACAATCCCTACGTCTTTTAACCAAGAAATTCTGATCAAATTTCATTTAAGTTTGGCCTAAAGAACACACAAATTGTATACAGAAAAATTTCTCCATTTTAAATTCCATCTCGTTTTATCATGAGCGCGCTTCGTATCGTTTGTCCCGCTTTTACCACTTGGGACATTTGAAGGGTTAACGCTTTGCACTCCGAAAGATAAGATACATAATTATGTAATCGTGGGTGTAAGGATTGATTGAGTGCTTTAGGAAGCTGAAAAATATTGTTATTAATTTGTTTCAATTCCTAAACATTCTGTGTTTCTGTTATTATATGTCTTTATAATAAGCGCTCTACAACAAGAATGTGTAAAAGATGCATCCTTCAGAATGTCGAGTCGCACTCTGACATAGGAGTGTGCAAAGGGTGTGATTTAATAGCAAATTCGAAAGGGTTTGCGTCTTCATTTTAGGAAACAAATCACGTGGATTTTATAAATCTAAATCTGAAACAAGGTCATGTGGTCTGATTTCGAGCAATTCCTCCGAAAACTATCTTTGAAGCAGCGTTTGAATTTGCGGAAAAATCGGAAGCCCAATCATGTACAGCAGAAGCATTGAAACTGATTAAACTTTCAGCAAAGGGGAGGAATATTCGCATTCAAATGCTGGAAACTAAAATAAATCCAGTGGAAACACCCTCGCATCTTTCAACGACTTTCTGTTTTATTTAAAATGCGATAACGTTCGTGTGTCTGTTATAACTATTTCGATATATCAATAGCATAACTAAGTACCGAATTTATGGAACAAATAAACTGTTGTCTGTTAAAGTCTGTGTCCCCGTCTGTACAAATTTCGACCTACCTACTCGGATGATGCACTTCGATTATTCTGCGACGATTCGACACATTTCACACATCTTAACAGTGGTCGTCCAAAAAGTTCTGAAAGTTCGGTTACAGAAAGACAATTAGACATAGTTATTTAATAAAGAATCAACTACTATTTAATTAATTTCGGAATGAACGTTTCAAGTTGTACCCAACATTAAGCAGCTTCTTACATAAAACTGAATCGATTTCACAAATTGCACGATAGATTTCTTATATAAATCGAAAATTTTGGAACTTCGCAGCACTCGTCTTAAATGTTTTAAGAAAGTAGCATCACAGGATGTGGACGTTGTAGTTGCTCCCTCATTGCATTGTTAGGTTCATCCGAGGCTTTGCTGTCCAAGCAAACCTTTGCATCGTTTGATTACGGAACTGCGATTCTTTACCCTTTGCACGAGCTCCACTCGTGCGTCGAATTGCGAGATTTTTAAATTTAAAAAGTTATATATAGTTAATTATAACTCGATAAAAAAAATGACCGGTGATCCATTCACATCTCAAGTGTTATGCAGAATGTAGTTGAATCAATGTGACAACGCATTCTCAAAACATAGGGAGAGTCATCTTATTAATTAGTACAAAAAACTACAGTTAAGAGGTTAATTTAAATTATTGGAGTTTAATGGGGCTACGAGTTTCGTATCATACGGATTACAAGATATCTAAAGAGACTAACAAAACATATTGGATACATGTATAAATTTATAAGTTATTTCACGAAATAACTGATCATTGATCAAGTCAGCTAAAGTGTGCCATAAATTAATAATTCCCGATTTAATTATTCTACGAAATAACTAGTTATTCTGTAAATTAACTACAGTTAGTTAAAGTGTAAAAAATATTTTACTGCATTATACAGCATACAAAATGCTATTTATACGAAGACAAAAAATCGTTTATCACGACAAGGATTACTTAAAAGGACATTTGGAATTGCATAAAACATTTCCGTAACAAACACGTTTTCTGTTGACACGCTGCGCTTTAAATGAGTATTTCGTTGTAAAAATCTTTCCGGTACCTAAAATTTAAGCTCCGGCACATCTTCGATCTATGGTTCTCGCTTTACAACCTTCTGAATTTAGAACTTTATAATCATCCTGTATGCCGCTATATAGTGTCTAATACCCACAAGCGGGATGAATCATGTCGGTTTTGCACTTTAACGGGGCAGATCATTATGGTACGAAATAACTAGTTGGCCCTTTATTTACCACATTGACTCAATAGTGACTTTTTAATTTTGGTTTTTAACCGTTAAATAAGTTTTGATGTAGAATAATCCTGGGAATGAAGAAAACACTTAATTAAAATTGCTTAATTTAATTAATAATTAAAAATTTTTACTTTCTACCTTCAGCTGCCTTTTACTGATTATTATTGAAACTCCATTTTCCGTGTTCTTATGAAAATAGGAAAAAAGGGCGATATTGCGAATAAATAAACGTGATTAAGGCTGTACTTTTAAGTACCGTCGGCAGATAAATGGTTAAACCATAAAATGCCAGCGAGTTGTACGATTCAACAGACTTGATCAGTTATTTTAAGTAATTAGGTATTCTGCGAAATAACGGATCTCATTCTTTATCGATAACAGATGCATTAAAAATTTATCTGTCACAAGCAGACACCTTCTCATTAGAATTGTGTCTGTCGTATATCTGTTATCGATAAAGTTTGAAATCCGGCATTCTATAGAATGTCTAGGCGTTTTTAAAAGTATGAAACGATTAATATTTCGCATATTTCCTAGGCATTCTATACAATGCCAAACGAAATAAATCGCCGATTCGATTTTATAAGAACTAAAAATTGAGTAATTCAAAATAAAGTTATTTCCTTTCTCGATTTAACGAGTAGGTTCATATTTTGTTTCTTTAATAAGAAGGGCAGAAAACTTTCTACACCTTTCATTACTCTTTACGCATTTTGAATAAAAAAAAATTTTTAACGGCATTCTTATTTTTCTAAATAACATTGGCATTTCTGTAGAATGCGCGCCTTTTTAATAAAAACCGATTTTTCATGATTTGCCTAAATAGCATTTATGCTTCTATAGAATACCTCGGATACCATTCTACAGAATACCCAACTACAAACAATGCCTAGGAAAGCATAAAATTCAAATAATTCTCGTATCCGATGCTTTGCTTATAAATGCTTATGCATTTTATTGTATGACGGCGTTCCATATACTGACGGTAACATTTCTGCGATACATGAAACCTTGCATTCAATATTATCTAGGCTATTGCGAATTATTAACCGCTGAACTTAAAAGCCCGAGGAATTATCGCATTTTCAGTCTTGAAACTAAGGTTGAAATCTATAAGTTGGAACACAGCGTAGTTGAAACCGCGCCAAGTCGCCAGCTAAAGATAAACAAACCTGCATCGGTCACAGTTAAAAGTTAATCGTTTCATGTTGACTCGTTTTGAACCCAATGCATTTATTGTTTGTCGTTGCACTATCTCAGAATTTCATTTTTTGAACCCAATGCGTTTCTGCTTTGTCGTTGCACTATCTCCCGTTTTAAACGTAGAATTTCAATAGAACTACTTTCCTAGCTCATTGAATTTATGGAATCTGTTACTTTTAATTATTCTAATGAAGCAGAAAAAATTGAGCTCGTGATGCCTGCGGCATCTGAGGTGGACACCGGGCAAATTTTTTTAATTTAAAAAAACATCAGCGGCTTCGCTTTCAGCAAAGTGGGATACTAATAGCTTCGCTAGCTTAGTGAATGTACGGAATCAACTTCTTTTAATTACTCTAATGAAGCAGCAGAACATTTGCCCTTAGAAGCGTTCAAAACCAGTAATAGTAAAAAATTAAGACTTACTCAGTTCTAATATTTGCACTAGGGAGGAAACGCTCTTAATATATGAAAAAGAAATGAACAATGCGACACATCAAGGAAACCATAGCTCAGGTGAAGACAGCATTCCAAACGATGAATTCCAAAATATGACCAAGCAACTTCAAAAATTCCATGCAAACGATTTTTATTATAAGGCAAAGGAAAAATCTCAATTATATGATCGGAAAAATATATAATCACTAAATAAACCCAAGTTCCATTTATCATTTTTTTCACAAATTGAAATCACCCTAATTAGAATACATTTTATTATTTAATTAAATATTTAATAAATATTTTAAGTTATTTAAAAATCCGCGTAGTATGTAAACAACTCAAAAAACGCAAAAAGCTTGCCATGACGTAAGCGATCTAGCCAATGGGTTGCCAATGGAACTAATCCTCTCGATTCCTCCGGTAACCATATTGGCGACGAAATCGCGTGTGTTCCAACTTGTTGATACCAACCGAATATTCATAAAAATAAAAATGGTTTCTCAAAAATCTCGTCTAAAAATAAGTTACTACCCAATTTATTACTAAATTTAAATATCATTTAAAAGTTGGAACTGCAATCGCCAGTAAACAAAATTTATTTTGTTTCCCAAGAAACTTTGAGTTTAAAATGTTATAAATTTAAGTAATAAAATTCTTTGATATAAAAATATCTTTATTTTCGATAGATTTTTTGATATATGAAAATCCGCGGTTATCATAAGATGAAAACTAATTCACTAAACTTCATCACAGTTATAATTTATGTCATTAATACAACTAAAATAATTTACCTTTTTGTAACCTAAAGTACGGATTCAGCTAAGTTCTGTATCAACTAATACAAGTCCGTAAAGTATCAAAGATTCAGCATGACAATCGAGAAGAAACGATATAATTTTCCAAGCAAAAACTACCAATGCCACGAAGAAAACGGAATTGACCTAAAGCTCTAGAAGAAACCGCCCTAGTCATGCGTAGAACTTCAAAATTAAAACGATTCATCGTATCGTTATAAAGAAATAGACGTTCTCTTCTTCTAAAGATTTGTACTAGGTAGACGCTCAGGAGGTATGGGGAGTAATGAAATTGTGAGATAGGAGGAGAGTCGTCATATTTGAATCAACTGAAGATTTTTAATATAAAGTGGTAGAGAAGTAATTTTAATGAAAAATAAATAGTAGAATTTTTTGTAGTTTATTTATTTTCAGAACTGTGTAATTAACTTTTTATGAAATATACTTTAAATTTGGAAAAGAAGAAGCTAAAAAAAGTCATCAGACCAGTCAAGGAAACGGGTTGCCAAGATTAGACGCATATTTACGGATCCTACTATGGTTTGGATTGCGGTCGCTTTTCATTGGCTCTCAGCGTCACGTGACTTCGCTCGCTTCTGAATGATGTCATAGGAGAGCGCTTAGTTTGGATTTCGATTTTTGTCTTAGCTATTGTATCATGGAGAAGCCAAAATTATCTTTATTTTGAATCCATCATTCTCTGTAGAAATATCCAAATAATCGTAATTAAAAGATAATTTTGGTTTCTCCATGATACAATAGCAAAGGCAAAAATCGAAATCCAAACTAAGCGCGCTCCTATGACATCATTCAGAAGCGAGCGAAGTCACGTGACGCTGATAGCCAATGAAAAGCGACCGCAATCCAAACCATAGTAGAATCCGTAAATATGTCGATTAGACCACCAATTTCTATAAGCACAACTAAACCAAAAATATTTTTTGATTCTCTCATTCACACTAGCACACAAGGCATGAATCCAATTACGACATTCTATGCACTGCATCACTTCCTCTTCTCCCTTCGTTTCCAAACAAACGATACAAATTATACATGTCCTAAGTTTTTATGCCTTCGGATCCAACATTTGATGGCATGGTGCCCTTTTTTGCTTCGAATTGTTCCAATTCCAATTGATGACGACTACTAGTGGTCATAAACTGTTTTATGAGCTATTCCTGTAGTTTCAGATAATAATCCACTTATATGGTCCAGTTCAGGCGACGATTTGTGGCTCGATCTAGGCAACCTCAGGACGACAACAACAAAAATTCCTACAACCTTATTTCTAAAACTATTTTCATAAAATGATTATAATAAATTGTAACTAAAGGAATTTTCTATCTGAGGATATAATAAAGTATTTTACTACTTAATTTTAATAAGCGCAAAGACATTTTGTCTTTTGTTAAAATAATTAATGGACGATACCCATGGGGTCTATTCTGGTATCCCCTGTTGGGTTGGGAGTTGGGTTCCGTTGTTAACGTGCGCAACCCAACCCAACTCCCAACCCAGCCGGGGGTACCAGAATAGACCTACGTAGCGCCTTCCCTTAAAAATGATTTCATACACACTATTTATAACGTTACAACATAATTTGGCTATTGCACGGCCCAAATATTTCAGCCTTTGCACTCCTATGTCAGGTCAGGCCTCATCAGTGGAGACTCGTGAGCTCAGAAGGGCTGCAAGATAATATTTATCAAGAGAATACATTTTTGAAAAGATACTTTCTATTTCAGTAGGGCAATTTTTTAAATTCCAAAGCCAGATATGAAATTTCCTGCTTCTCAAACAAATTAAATAACCAGCATATATGACATTTACTACTAGTTTTACTAACGGAAAGTTAAGTGAATGTTGTTGTGACGGTTTTTCTGACGAAAAAAAAACACAGAGCTCCACATACACACTTCCCTCCTCGCCCACTTCACTCGATAACACTCTTCCATAAATGAATATCTTCTTTAAAAGAAATCTAACCCTCTATCAAGAGAAAGCGAATAATCAATCCACCAGATGTGTTTCTGTCGACGCAACACAAATCGAAACCAAAACCCATAAACAGCCAATGAGATTGCAACTTGGGTGAGAGAGAGAGAAAAAAAGAAAAAAAATTTAAAAGAGCATCTTTTTCTCGTTCATTTGGCTTTGCGCCAACCAGAGCTGCTCTCCCGGCATCCCATATCCCATCTAAGTTAAAGGGAGAAAGGGTTGTTTTTTCTCTCCAGATTCTTAGAGCTGTGAGCGAATTTTTTTTGGGGAGGGGCAGAGTACTTTGCAGCTCAGACCTGCTTCTCTCTAACTTGTTGATTCATTTTCTGCCTTCTTTTCAATTTTTTATTACTTTTTTGCATTTTCGTAAGTCATGGAACTCTGAGAGAGAAAAAGTAAGCGAATAAGATTGAAAACGAAAATGCATGTTAAAAAAAATTCAGGGAGTTCTGAAGCTCTGCAGCCATAATGGACGAACCGTCACTGAGCTCGATAGTCTGAATAATGTAACTTTTACACATTTTTGTTGTATAGCGCTTATTATAAAGACCATATAATAGCAGAAACACAGATTAATTTTAGGAATTGAAACAAATTAATAACAATATTTTTAAGCTTCCTGAAACTCTAAATGAATCCTTTCACTCACACACGTATAATTATGCATCTTGTTATCTTTCGGAGAGCTAAAGATTAATAGAATTGGAGTTATGATGTCGGCCCAAATTCGGCCTCTCTCTCCTCTATAGATTAGTAATTCTGACTCTAAGAATAATAAAGAAATTCATCTTCGTAATTAGATCAGTTTTGCTGTTTTAACTCTCGAACTGCGGGTACTTTCTTACACACACACCGCAACTAATGGGTTAAATACTGTTGCAAAAGTCTATCTGTGGGTGTATGGTGTGAACAGTCCAACACGCAGGATAATGGAAAATGAAGGTTTATTCACAAATATGCAGGAAAACACGTAGCACAGGTACAGGAAACAATAGTTCTTGCACAGATTACCAATGTAAACAGACAACAATTCGCAGGTAATGACAGTTCAGCACTTTGTTATCTAACAACACAAACAGTCAGCAAATAACTAGTAACGACAATAACTGCACTTTCAAAAGCGCTCAGCTCACCAGCTTCCTAGCTCGCACTGCGGACGAAGCTCTCAAATAGTTTCCAATGGACAACACTACACCGCTCCGCGTCTAACAGCTTACTAGCTCGCACAGCGGATAGAACTCCAAAGACGTTCGCGCTCCGAGGCGATCCCAGTCGACCAACACACTACCCGTCGTCCAAGCGCTCTCCTTATATAGTTTTCCCGGCAGTCCGTGACGTCACATGGAATGATCTAGCACATTCATGGCGTATCTTCTCTCCCAATAGAGATATCGAGAAGATTCCAGCACCTTTGAGATCCCATATTTCGTCGCCAAAGTCGCCAAATTTTTCGCCAAGATGGTCGCCAAAGTCAGGGGTCCAGACTTGGCTACTGTTCGTCATCTCATATTCACCCCTGTAAAACTCTCTTCCCACCAAGGCTCACATTGCTGGGAAGCGACTTTCCATGTTTGTAACAATACGATGGTAGTAAAATAATTCTACATTTTGCATTTTGAATAGACTCTTCTACATAGCTACATTCTGCATTTTAAATTAAGTTGAGAGTTAACATGCGTCTTAATCGGAAAGAACTGAACTGAACTTAAATATTGGGGAAGGGGGGTTGAGGAACCAGACGCGAAGCTCTGTAAGATGAAGAAAAAATAATTGCTATTTTAATGTTTTCCTTCACAGCAAATAGCAGCTTGTGGAATGCGACATACATACAAATTCTTTAATTAATTTGTACCGGTAACTCCCGCGTTGTAGCTTCGTCGCTTCCCCCTCCCCAATATTTAAATATTCTAGACTGAAATTCCAACCAAATGCAATAAAGGAGGAAAAATCCCGGCGATTAGCTTGGGTAGAATCAGATTTCTGAAATGTTCTTTCAATTTCCACGTCTGAAGTGTTTGCGAATTCGTGTTTTTTTGCTTTCATAGTTTGGATACCGAAAACTCGCTCGTGCAAATGTTTAAGTTGAAGAATATGCTAACCACGGGTTCGATATGTTGCCAAACATGATGTTTTAATATCAGAGAAAACATTTCTTCATTTATTTAGTAGTGATGAAACATCTCGACTTAGACGCCATTCAAATAAGAACCACTTTTTTACTTTCTCGTATACGAAGTATGCAAAGAGAAAGTATTGTAATCGTCAAAAAATTCGAACTCGAGATTTTGACGAATCTCCACTTAGAAAGTATACGAGAACGTTTAGGGGAGACACTCCCGCTGGTTGAGTTTTTGTTTCATTACATCAATGATTCTGAACCAACAGAGTTACTCACCTTTATGGGAAGTGAAGCTATGGATTTATTGACAGGAATGTAGAGAAGAAATATTATAAAGAAAATAATAATAGGGAGCTTATAATTTTGAAAAAACAAACCATTGAAATTATCTTATTCTAGCATCTAATCTAAACTTTACCTCTTCACATCAACGAATTAATTACAAATATATATTTTTTCACTATTTCAAAAAGATTGACCACACAAGCTACCACAGACCATTGCTACATGCGACAAACTTGTGATTTATCTATTCTGTAACCATTATACTACTCTGTGTAAATATTGCATTAAAGAGATTGATAATGAAGACCTATTTAACCATGAATTATATATTTTATAAGTTTCGTTATTTTCTGCGATGTTTTAACCATTCTTATTCATCTATTATAGTTAATTAACGTGATTATTCGGTAAGAATTCATTCAAATTCTTTGTAAACAGCAGAAAATATAAAGACAAAAATGATGTTATTCAGAATGTAAAAGTTAGTATAAAATTTCGAAAAAAAATACCAGAAGGAAAATAATTGCATCAATGCGTTAATTACACATAGATATTTTTTTTAATATTTCAAAAAGATTGATAGCAGTTACCATGAATTATATATTTAGTAAGTTTCTTTATTTCCTACGATTTTGTAACATTTCTTATTCCTCTTTCATCTATAATTAACGCGTTTCTTTTGGTAAGAATTCATTCAAATTCTTTGTAAACAGCAGAAAATACGAAAAAAAGACGTTATTCAAAACGTGGAAGTTTGTACAAAATTGCGGAGAAAACTATTAGAAGGAAAATAATAAATACGCACCTTATAATTTTGATGAAAAAAATCCTCGACAAGTAATTGGAAGTGCCTCTAATGGAAGCGCAATTTTCCTCGTTTGAGTGCCGTAACGGTCTTTTGCTCCGATAACAAGTCCAAATTATCGAGCGCGGGAAGAAAAAACGACTGCGACCAATAACTAATAACACGATGAAGTAAATAATTAATTAGACAACGAATCTCATAATTACCCTTTTAAGCCATCCTGCGGGGGCGGGGCCTTGTCCGCTGAAAATCACCGAAGAGCGAGATTAACGAATAAAAAAAGCTTTGCTCCTATTTTTTGTCATAGTAAATACAGAAACAGTAAATAAAATGACCAATTTATTTCAATATCAACTTTCACCCGGTTTACACCATATTGTAAACAAGGATTCAGGGTAATATAATTGATTTTGGGTACTCAAATAGTTTTCTTTTCTGATAGGTAACGAAGGAAAAAGAGACAAAAATAGAAGGCTGTAAAAGTAGCCAATAAATCATTTACGGATATTTTTTTTCTCGTATACGAAGTATATAAAGAAAGTATCGAAATCGTCAAAAAATTATATTACATATAAAAGATATTTCAAGAAAACGAATTAATTTCAAAATACATATAATTCGGCTTACTTTATATGGAACTGCATTTGAACATTCGAATAAGTTTACAGCAGGTTTCCTTGGAAAAAACATTTTAAGGTTATATTAGACAATCTATACTATTCATATTAAACACCATTGAACAGAACAAAATCATCTTTATTCGTCTCTATCACACACTTTTACTATATTTGCCTTGTTCAAGGCTGTAAAAATGGAAATCTATAATTGATTTTTCATTTACTTTTATCATTCTTGGAAGTTTTATTGTTTTGTGATTTTTCATAATCGAGTGTTCTCGATATCGATATACTCTTTGAAT
Source organism: Araneus ventricosus (assembly GCA_013235015.1). Lineage (NCBI taxonomy): Eukaryota > Metazoa > Arthropoda > Arachnida > Araneae > Araneidae > Araneus > Araneus ventricosus. The sequence continues at coordinate 103,792 of BGPR01003292.1, read as the reverse complement.
ATTTTCAGAAATTTTTTATCAGCTAATCAATTAACCCGTATGGACGCGTAAGGGTGTGTCCGATAACCCAATCGCCCTAAAATGTGGAAAAAACTGACATCCCTTTAGTTGAAATGAGTCAAATCCATGCTAACTGACTTTAAGGTCACATTCAATAGACGGAACGTCTTTCAAGAAAAATTCTTTTATTTTTTAAATCGGAATTCACCATGAAGGGTGTGACACGCCCGCTTGCGCGTCCTCGCGTCAGGTTTCTTTGTTCATTTGAGTAATCGTATTAGGACAGGATAATAATGTTTTCTCGCTATATAAGTTCTAGTTTGGAAACAAGTGGACGAAGGAAATTCTATATTTCTAAAATGGAGATTTTTGCAGGTATAAGAGTTTTAAACTAGATAATAGTGTTCGTGAAAATGTCAAGAGATTGATGCAAAAGTTATATTATTCGGGATGTAATGTAACTGTAGTCAGTTGGTACACTTCTTATCCGCTTTCACAAAAACTACTGGAGGAAACGTTGAAAATTGTAGAAACTATTCTGACAAATAAAAGTGAACTACTCCCTAAATAAATTGGATCTAAATCTACTAACCCTACAAAATTCTTTATTTGGATTTCTGAAAAAGCTTTCTCTGTACCTAAGAAAATTAGGAGTAGTATTTTGCTATCCGCATTGTTTATCAATGATTACATTGATGACTCTTTACTATAAAAAATATTGAAAACATGTATGGAAGAAATATACTGTTGCAAAAAGTCTTATTGTGGGTGTATGGTGTAAACAGTCCAACACGCAGGATAATGGAGAATGAAGGTTTATTTACAAATATGCGGGAAAACACGTAGCACAGGTACAGGAAACAATAGTTCTTGCACAGATTACCAATGTAAACAGACAACAATTCACAGGTAATAACAGTTCAGCACTTTGATACTTAAGAACACAAACCGTCAGCAAATAACTAATAACTAGTAGACAATAACTGCACTTTCAATAGCGCTCAGCTCACCAGCTTACTAGTTCGCACAGCGGATAGGACTCCAAAGACGTTCGCGCTACAAGGCGATCCTAGTCGATCAACAACACCCTCTGCCGTCCAAGCGATCTCCTTATATAGTTTCTCCGGCACACCGTGACGTCACATGGAATGATCTAGCACATTCATGTCGTATCTTCTCTCCTAATAGAGATATCGAGAAGATTCCAGCACCTTTGAGTTCCCAGATTTTGTCGCCAAATTTCTCACCAAATCGCCAAGATGATCGCCAAGTTTGTCGCCAAGGTCAGGGGTCTAGACGGGGCTGCTAGCGGTCATCTCATACTTACCCATGTAAAACTCTCTTCCCAACCATAAGACTCACATTGCTGGGAAGCGACTTTCCATGTTTGTATCAATACTTTTCTTATGTGTTCACAACGCTCTGAATAATATATTATTTACTGAATTTTTCGTCTAAATATTTGTTCTTGTATAACTAGAACTGTTTGCATAAATCATTTTGAACAGATATAGCATAAAAATATTGCTGGTTTTGCTTAAATAGCGAAATGACGAATTGGAGTGTCGTACACCCCCTTGCACGTCTTCGCATTACTTTTTGCAGCGCGCGTCCTTCAGGGTTAATTCAATTCAATTTTAATTCTATACGAGTACGCCACCTGCCTTTGATTTTCAGAAAAAAATTATTTCACAAATGCATAATATTTATAATAATGAATTATAAATTAAAGATTAAAAAGAATAAATAAAATAAAAATATAAATAAAAAATAAATAAGAATAATTAATAAATAAAATATAAATATAAATAAAATTAGAATAAAAAATAAGAATAATAAATAAATCAAAAATATTAATTAAAAATAAATTAAAACTAAATAAAAAATAAGAATAATAAATAAATCAAAAATATTAATTAAAAA
>BGPR01003292.1:82324-101859 GCA_013235015.1 Araneus ventricosus | reverse complement strand
TAAAACTAAATAAAAAATAAGAATAATAAATAAATCAAAAATATTAATTAAAAATAAATTAAAAACTAAATAAAAATAAATAAAAATAAGAATAAAAATAAATAAAAATAAGAATAAAAAATTAATAAAAATAAGAATAAAAAATGAATAAAATAAGAATGCATAATTTTCCACGGCATTTGACGGAATTGGTAACACAGCATATTGGGTTTAAAAAATTTTAAATTATATTCAAAACTATAGGCAGTGTTGTCCCTCCTATACTAAGGCAATGTGTCGTGTTTTCTGCTTCATTGTATAGTGTCGAAAACCAAGCTGGACGTGTTCCTTTCGTACCAAAATTCCATATGCATTGTTACGAACCTGTAATTCCACTTTCCTGCCCTATTAGTCTTTTGCTAGGAAAGAGAGTTTTACAGAGACTCTTATTGATCATCACGATTTAGTTGCTATCGTTAATACGGATTCGGTAGATAAAATGGCTAAGTAAATCAATCGTTCATCACTAATGCTAGATTTCGAGTAAAAGATCTCTCTGCAGATCTGACCGTAACTGGTAAGGTCAATATAATATTAGAACAGTAACAAAATTTGGATACAATTCAAATGAATTATTTTAAAATAAATGTTGTGATATTTATAGCGTTGCGTCCCGAAGGGTAAAACTTAGGGAAAATTTTTCTTTCGTTAAATAAATCAAAGCAATTCATTTTTGTTCTCCAAAATCTGTCAGTGTCGCGAGGCCTCGAAATCGCCTCGAGACGGCCCTGGTTAGAACAACATTTTCGTGATTGCATAACAATGTTCTGAGAGATATTATTTTCTCCACGTGATAATGTTTTGGGGGCTGGCAACCTTAGCGTAAATTGCCTTCTGTAAAAATCACTACGCACAGATCGCAACTCTCTGCGGGCACACCTTTGGACGTAGACCTACCAAATTTGACGCACACATACTGTTCATTTTAGAACCGATTTTGGACGATTTTACTCCTCAGAGGGGTGATGCACGGTAAGAAAGAAAAGAGCTATAGAGACTCTTTTATAGCTATAGAAAACAGAGATAGGGTCATAATTCTTGTATTTTCTAGAACCTTCATTATTATCGTCAACGTTTTGTCAAGGTTGGGAATCATCATCAACGATTTCGCTATAAAACATGTAAAAAAAGGAAACAAAAATCACGTATTGTAAAGTTATTCTAGTAAGTCGCATAGCGAATTGTATTTATGTGGGATTCCGTTCAATAAACAAAATGCTCACGGAAGGGTTACCTTTAAGGGGTAAGTAGTTCGGGTTTATGTCTAGGGGATATAACGGTTTTTATTTAAATTTAGAATATTACATAAAATAAATGAGTCGACTTCAAGTTAAATACAAAAAACATTTATTTAAATACTATAGGGAGAATTTACGGGGGGGAAGGTATATACACAGAAAGTTAACGAGAATGTTGAGAATGTACATGAAGTCATGTTTACTAGGTCGAGCCAGATTAATGAGGGATAGATGTTACGGGTTAAGAATATTACGGTATTAGAGATTAGAGAGCCATAAGGAAAGTTAGACGGGACATAGTTACCATAGTGGGTAGATCGGCGGTTTAACTGCTCCAAGACTGATCTAACTTATAACAGAGGGTTTGAGAGAGGTTTTAACATGTCGGCTGCCTGCGGTGTGCTGCCTGCTCTCAGCGTGCAGTCTGGTTTTTTTAGGAAAAAAGAGGGCGCTGCTCGTACAGAGCAGAACTCTGGCTCCATCTATCGCCAAAAAAATCATTAATCTAGCTCTTACATCCTTCTTTATACAGTGATTAAATTATTCTTTATGGATAATATCCTACATTTATGAAGCAATTATTTTTATTATTTGATTTATTAACGATTTTTCCTGTGATAGAAATATTAACTTTATAAAATAATTTAATTATTTATCATTTTCATGTATTCCTTTAGTCCTTACTATGCCAAATTGCGCAATGTAATAAACAGCAAATAGCAATACATTATTTTGTCGGACGAAACTTTTTCAAGGCATCGCAAGTCAACTTTTTCCCAAGCATCGCTTTTGTTCGGGATGGCTCTCGCATGAATCCATCAAGTCCTAGCGGCCTATTTCAGGGACGCTTCTAAAAATACATCATAAACTCCCAGGAATTATTTTTCCAAGATAAATTTTACAAAAAAAGTATTTTTAAGTATTCGTTTCTTTTAAATTCAACAGATGGAAGCACATATTAAGCGTTCGGTTGGAAATGCAACCTTTTTTATTTTCAATTTAAACTCGATAGTAGTTTTTTGCGATGTCATGAAGGAAAGGGAAAGTTTATCCAATCATTTACCAATTAACCGGCGAGATCGCGCAAGGGGGGTGTCCGACACCCCACGCCACGTAACGTGTGAAAAATACTGACAACTAAACCCTATCGCGTCCTCGCGTCAGCTTTCTTTGTTCAATTGAGTGATTGTATTAGGGACAGAAAAATAACGTTGTCTCGCTATTTAAGTTTTAGTGAGGAAACAAATGGATTCAATAACATTCTATGAGTCTAAAATAAGATTTTTGCGGGTACAAGACTTTTAAATGTCAAGAGATAGTGTAAGTAGTGTACTGGATAATAGTGTAAGTGAAAATGTCAAGAGATTGAAGGAAAAATTATATTATTCTGGACGTAATGTGACCGTAGTCAGCTAGTATATGTTTTCTCCGCTTTCACAAAAACTATGGGAGGAAACGCTTAAAATTATATAAGCTAGTCTGAAAAATAAAAGTGTATTACGCTCTAAATTTATTCGATCTGAAGATAAAGCCCATCAGAATTCTTATTTGAATTTCTAAAAAATAAAACTGTTTTCCTGTACCTAAGAAAATCAGAAGCAAAATTTTTCCATAAAATTGTATAACGATTACTATATTCCTGATTCCTTACTATAGAAAACGTTAAAAACATGTATGTAAAAAATATTCTTTTGTTATGCATTCGTAATGCGCTGAATAATGTAACGCATTATTTAGTAAACTTTTTGTCTAAAAATGTGCTCTTGTATAACTAGAACTGTTTTACTCAATCATTTGGAACAGATATAGCATAAAAATGTTGCTAGATTTGCTTAAATACCGAAATAACCAATAAGGTTGTCGCACCCCCCCCCCCTTGCGCGTCTTCACGTTACACTTTGTAGCGCGCGTCCCCCCGGGGTTAATTTACTTGTATTTAACAAATATATCAGTAAATACAATTATAAAAAAGGCTTTCTTTTTTAGAATTTTACATAATTTTAGGTTTTGATAGAGTTTTTTCCATTAACCCCTTCCGGTAAAATGAGGAGTATAGCTCGTCACTGGTTTTCGTGCCGTACAACACCATTCCGTGATTAAATCTTACCTCAAGGGGTTAATAGGACTTTTTCTAAATAGGGACGCTGAAATTCGGAGAGAAATAAATCATAAATTTTTCAAGCAGGATTTTTTAGTAATTTTCCATTAATTTCCGGGTATGAAATATTAGTGAGCAAACTATTATTGAAAAAATGCGACTTGTGTATTAATGGGTTAATATTTTCAATACTAATCTCGTTCTAACGTTTTGTGAACTGGGAGCGACTGTGTGTGTGATCTCCCTTTTATTAAAAACAGACCATCAACCGGATATATAATAAAAACAAGTTTTTTACACGATGATATTTTCATTCTTCTTCATTAAATTACTCTCTACTTTTCCTCTAAACCAAAAAAATATTCTAATAATTTAACGCAGTTATTCGAATCAATTCATGCGTACAATTTACTAAGCCTTGAATTATCTGAGACGATGGAGGACTTTAATTTATCGGTTTTTGCCAGCCTATCTATCTCCCTCGGATTTTTAAAACCTGCCGCAAACAAGTACACGCTTCGCGAAAATTTAACGAACAACTCAACGCATCTCCGCCGAAACTGGGTTTCCTTTTAATCAGCTTCGGCGCTCATTAGGCGGGAAAAAGATTCGGAACGTTCCGATGCAGAACAGCCCGAAAAGAAGCAGAAAAAGAACAAAAAAAAAAGAACTTCGACTTCGAGCTCGAGACTTCATAGACGAAAGTCGCAGTTACACGAACAAAAGAAAAGAAAAAAAAAGAAGTGAGCGAGACGAGGACTTTAATTAAAGCTAAAGTAACAGCTGCTCAACTGTTGGCATTGATAATGATGTCCTCGTTCTAGTCGACATGACAGTTATCACCGCTTCTTCTTCTTACTATTATCGTAAGGACTAATTAAGGCTTTTATCTTCATTCATACGGGGTTCGGGATCCAAACGAACAATATGGTTCTATTTGTCCAAACGATTTATCGATCGCTGCCAGAACCGAAACATTAATTACGTAATTCTGAGCCTCGAGTTTTAAAAATGGATCTTTTTCGGAGGGAAAACGTCCCCAAATTATATTCATAAAATTTCAAACGAGGCTCATTTTCTTTGGCGTGGAAGAATGGGATTCACTGTTGCATGAAACTTTGTTTTTGCTGCAGCGTGATAAATACAAAACGGCGAGTCGCTAAATAAAAAGAAGAGCATAAAAACGGAGCACGAACAGAACAAAAATAAGCAAGAAATGCGGAGTAAGAACTGCTAATAATGTTTCTTCTGTTATCCTAATGAAAACGGATCGTGTTTGGTAAAATCTTCAAGTAAAAATAAAAAGAAGATAGAAGGTTGCATTTTTGTAGATGATGAAATGTTTTATCCTTTTTCTGATTGCGTTCTATAGTTTCGCGCATAAATTTCAATCAGAGCCACAAGAGATAAAGAAATACACAGTAAGACCAGTTAACAACGTTTCTTCTATTATTTTAGTAACAATTCGTGCATCTGTAACGAAGATAGGAAGAAAACCCTTTCGGAGAAATACAAACAGGATGCCCTATTTTTGACCGAGCGAAGCGAGGTTTCTGTTTCACCCACGATCAAACGAGTTATTCGATTTCCTTCAGATATTCCATAAATGTTTCTTGAAGTCATAAAAAATGACGCATATATAAGAATATTTATTTTTGATTCCATTCCAACATGGTGGCCGTTGTAATTGTTTCAATGTAATGGTTTTAATGTTGTAATGGTCAGTGACGAGGCATTTTGGCACCAATAAAACATTTGAATCATTTTGGTAATGAAGAGACATTTAGTTGTAATTTTGTTAATACTGATAAAAGCAGGCATTTAGTTGTAATTCTGTTAATATTAATAAAAGCAGACATTTAATTTCAAATTTTGTGAATACTCATGGAAGCTAAAAAGAAGATAAACGAAAACTGTGACAGCTGAAGAAGGCTGAAGTTGATAAGACTAAACGCAAAAAAACCGCTAAAAATCCTACAAAAAAGAAGAAAGTAGCTAAGCGACCTTTGACTTCTAATGTTCTGAGTCCGAAGACTCAATTCATTCATTCGAATTCCCTTACGTTGACGCTGATGACAATCTGGACCCAGAGGATCTCGAAGATGAAGAATGCATCATTATTAGTGAGCAAGGTAAAACGGAATCGGGATTCCAATGTTTAATGGGAACGCTCTTGCCACATTCCACCTGAACTGGCTGGGACAAAATCCAAGCCCATGGCGATGCGATTTCTGTAGTTGATTTCATTTGTTAATTTTGAATCTTAAATTTCGATTGAAAATATTTCATTTGTTTCGCGCCATTACTTTAGTCCGATTGTTTGTTTTCTGTTATGTGCAATTTGTTATGATCAAGATGTGATCTTAACAGACTTAAATTGTTTTCGGATAGCATATGGACGCTGAATTCAATTGCTGTCTCAGTTCGGCATCTTACCCGCACAGTCGGGTAAGATGACGAAAATGACTTTCTGTTCTAAAATTAAATTTTGGTATCTCAGATTTGAAAATAAAAATTAAAAAAATATCACTTTAAAATAAAGGGTTGAAGAAGATTTAGCTTAAACGATAATCCTCCAGCAACGAATCTCGAGGTCAGGAAAAATCCCCAAAGCTTGAGCGCGCCATCTCACCCGACTTTCCCCTACATGGAAACAAACACCGGGAGTCATAAATCCTCGAGATGCGAGTTATGACGCCCGGTGTTGCTGGAAACAACACTGTTTTCAAAATGAGTGACGACATTGGATAAATAATTGAACATCTCAATGGGAAACAGATGTCAGATTTTTCTTTTTTGACCTTAAAACGTCTTTCCGCTCGTTACAGTGATAGTCGGTCGAACTTTCTTGAGTGACAAAATACCGGCAGATTTGATTCGGTAATAACCGCGAAACTAATAACGCGAAAAGAATGGTTGACCCCACAACGGATAGATCATATCTGTAAGAGTTCGTCGCATAGTATTTGTTTTGCCTGTGACGTCATCATACCAGTTGTGAAGCATGCGCGTGATTGTTATGAATTATCTTTATGTAAGGTTATGAATAAGTGTAGCGTGGAAACGCCTTTAGCTAGGATGTCGATTCTGGTGTCATTTTAAAAACTCGAGGAGTATTACTAGGACCCAAAGAAAGACAATAAAAATATTTATCAGAATATAAGTGAAAATCGGTATTAAATGGAAAATTTCAAACTCCGCATGTTTTTTTATTATAACATGCAGAATTTTCTTTCGAATTGTACGAAACTTGCAGGATACTTGATAATACGTAAAAGAAATTCTGTATTAAAATTTCAACTCAAAAGTTTGAATAATACTGGAAGTATGAGCATTTGTAGTAAATAATGCTTTACTGCGCATACGTGAAATGTAGTTCTATATACTGTCAACAGATGGCGCCAGCAAAGGCTACTCTACATAAAACATAAGAAAGGTGCAGTTCGTGTCCGCGCCGTAGATTTTTCGTGGAAACGTCGGGATAAATTCATAAAGCCAGTATTTCGTATTAATATGTAATTTAATTATCAATCTCTTTAATACAATATTTACAGAGAGGAGTATAATGGTTACAGAATAGATAAATCACAAGCTACCACAGACCATTGCTACACTCGATAACTTGTGATTTATCTATTCTGTATTTATTATTCATCTCTGTGTAAATATTGTATTAAGGAGATTGATAATTAAATTACATATTAATACGAAATACTGGTTTTATGAATTTATCCCGACGTTTCCACAAAAAATCTACGGCGCGGACCCGAACTGCGCCTTTTTATGTTTTTTGACACGAGGTCTACTGTTCAAAGAATTACAAGCTGTAAATAATGCTCTTGTTGCTGTCATAGTATTTGTACGTAATTAGGGACGAAAAATGAAAGAGGTGTTGCCACCTTATTGCCTTAGAAGCAACAAAAGTTTGTTAGCATATCAAATAAAAATTGGAAATCCTAAATTTCGAATCACATATACTGTTTATCAATGGATTCGGAAACCCTCGGCGCTTTTGCCCATGCGACTGGCGGAGTTATTTTCATCAAAATAGGGGGAAAGTGAAGAATGGAAGGGTGATGTTTACATTTTACTGAGCGTGATCTAACAAAGAACTCCGGAAATGCGCTCATATGACTCATTACCTGACACCCCTTTCCGGTGTAAAATCGTCCAAAAGTAGTAGTTTCGGAGTCCGTTGCTGAACAGTATTTTAAATTTTTTAGCACAGCGGATAGTCATCAAAATCGAAAACAGGAAATCAAAATTCTATAAATATTTTTTAAACATAAAATTAAATGAAAAATAACATGAAATATAATAATAATAAAGATACATTGGAACGTCGCTCAGAGGGGTGGTCGCTCTAAAGGAGTTTCGTGTTTGGAAGTACAGAATGCATATTTAAACAAGCCCTAATTCGCTCTTTCTGATAAAGCGAATCTTAAGAATCATCTAAAGTAAAAAGTAGTTCAAAAATTTTTTCCCTTTAAAAAAGAGATACAATTTTCTTTTGCTCGGATCTTTCAGCTATTTCGGAGGTGAATTTTTCTCATTTTTTCTTACCGGTTAAAACTGAAAATCGTTTTTCTTTGTTCGAAAAACCGTTTTCTCTTTGTTTATTTTCTTAGCCTGATTAACCGGTTTTTTTTAAAAAAATCCAATAGCCGGGTAAAAAAACTGGCGAAATTAGCACTGGAAAAGAGGTAAATTCAAGAAATCAGGTCACTATACTATTCAGTGGGGTGGTGGTTTTTTTAGAAAAAAGCTGAATTAATATTTCTACAATTAAAATAATTTATTAATATGGTTAAATAATATATTTGCAACACAGTTACGTAACAAAAGTGGTATATCAACCATACGCACGGTTTCGTTTTCGTGGTGATCATTGAAATGTAAAACTTTTGGTTCAATCAGTACCAACAATACACAACTCCCACATGTTGGAGTTGGAGTTAATTGCCCTATAACCTCCCGAGTCCTGTAACCTACCACAGGTTATTTGAGTAAAACTGCCATTTCCATTAATTGCTCAAGTATCAGCCTATCAGTGGTGGAGTCACAAAATAAGCAGTGCCGGAACGCTCTAAACTGCGTGACATAAATTGCGCTGTTTTTAGGACGTTTTCATCATTTTTTATCATTTATTTCTTAAAAAGAAAAAAATAAGTGCCGGAACGGCTTTCCGGCTCCACTACTTCCTGTAGCCTATCCCACCATTAAAAATGCATCAAGAATGATTTCTAGTATAGTCATTTAATTGGTGTCAGAAATATCGGATATTTGAATGCTTTCGATAGGACAGTAAGGAAATTTTGGGAGACGAGTGTATTAAAGGAAGCTTCGTTATCCCTTTTAGTGACAATCAACGAAAGTGCGTTAAAAAATTATAACCCTGAGCAGAATACAACCAAAGTCTGTATGAAAAGCTTTTGAGATCCTTACAAACAGGAGTGCAAAAATATTACAGAATATTACAGATCCACGATTCGTTCTTAGATCCTCGCCACATTAATGAAAGATGAATATATTGGTCGATATGTATTGCCCAATGGGTTGATTTCCTTTAAAAATATACGAAAAAACGTTGTTGTTTCTACAATAAAACCGAAATTCTTTGGTTATTTTGGTATTTAACTGTTATTTTGGTCGGTTAAATTCGCCAGGTTAAACTAAAGGTTAAATAAACCGGTATAACCGCAAACCGGTTGTTTTTGCAATAACCGCGATCCCTAAATCTCACGCAACGTGCGAATCTACACCCCTCCAACCGAGGAGACCTGCCACTTTTAGCCGTTCAGTCTGTTGTCAAACAGCTGTGACGACATCCGAGCGGAGAAATGATAAAAATCTGAGCGGAAAAATCGTTTGCTTCCCAAATTGATAAACATCTGTAAATTTTCTTGTAGGTGATGACATTCGTACGTATTTTATGCGCGAATAATTTTAGAATGCAAGCTTTGTTTGAAAAGTATTTTGAATATGCTTCGTATTTAAATACTACATGAAGTGCTTCATTAAATTATTATTTATATCGACCTATTTTTGTCACTGGTAATGCACGCTTCAAATGTATAAGTTCCTTGATAGCGGCAACACGTAAAGAAAACGAATTATTTGAATAAATTTGATAAAAACAGTTATTTTTAAAACACTTTTTTAATAGTGTTCTAAAAAGTGGAATTTTTTTAATTTTAATCGTTTTCTACTCTTTAGTCCGTTATTTATAATTTATTATTATTAGTGTTATAAAAAATGAATTTTATTTCTCAAATTCACTGCCAAGCTCCACCACGTGTATGGAACAAAATTTAATTAAACGAATCAATTAACTGGTAATTAATATTTGAAAATATTAAAACATTGTATTGTCATCGATAACACCGAAAGGCATATATCTTCCAAACTCTAACACATCTAGTACTGCAGTAATAATAGATAACAGAATTCCATCTTCACAAAGTTGAAACAAGTCATGTTAGCTAACGAGTTTAAAAAGGAAATATGTTGTAGTGGCTGAATTATAGCTCACGCAGCAGTTAAGAGTTATTGAGAATATCTTTTTATAACATTTATTTATTATTATATTTAATTTTATTCATCGTGTAATTGTATTGGCATTAATGTAAAAGCTCGATGGTGTTTTTGTTTTTTGAATTTGAATAATGATTTGATTACGGTGTGGATTCCCAGATAGCACGTAAGTTTGCAGCAAGTTTGATTTTGACTTGATATTACCTTGTCATAGCAAATTTCACGCGTCAAACTTGAAGCGAACTTGTAGCAAATTCGCCGTGACAAATAGCGCCACCTTCCTTGCATTGCAAGCTTGCTGCAAACTAAAATTGCTATCTGGGTTGTCGCGAAGCTTAAGAATAAAAACGCCTTTCAAGTGAAGGATTCGCATTTCTCTTTTGATTTACTAAACAAACTTTTGTTTCTTCTTTCGCGCTTAAAATAACAAGAAGCCAACAGTGTCAACTGTAAGATCCCGAATTATTGGTGTTTATTTTTTATCATTTTTGGAGGAAATCAATGCCGCAGTGGCCTATCGGCACCACCTACGTTAGCGCATGCGCACGATCAGCAATGGTATAAGCATTTTATGTCGATTGCAGTAAGGCGTGCGCATGCGCACAGCTTTTATGACTGGATGACCTCACAACAGTTGTTATTTTCAGTTTTAGCGAGGATTATTACCGATTTCTATTTAGCTTCCATGTATGCGATTTCTTTGTTAATTCATTTATTAATTACAATTATTCGTTATTGTTATTGAATTATTAGTTATTATTATTGAAATATAGTTTGCGTCATGTGTTATGCGTTTGATATTCTCGTTTCTGGAATTTTTTAAAAAAAACCTAGATTCCTATTATTCAATGAAAAAGCGAAGCTACTACTTTCCCGCTTTCCTGAAAGCGAAGCCGCTGGTGTTTTCTTCAGTTTAAAAATTTTTTCCCGGAACACACATGCAATGCCGCAGGCATTACGTGCTGAAATTTTCGTTTTTGGAATTATAAAAACCTAGATTCCTAACATTCAATAAAAAAGCGAAGCTACTATTCTAAAAGCAAAGCTACTATTCTAAGCTACTAAAAGCGAAGCTACATTCAATGAAAAAGCGAAGCTACAAGCAGTTTCGATTCAAATGATGGATCCGGCAACTTAGTGCGCATGCGTGACTAATGGTGGCGCCAATAGCCTGCAGATGCTAAAGACACCGGTGGTGCGAATAGCTTCGGCCAATCAATGCATACAAGATTTTCTTCAAAATAGGAGGAAATATCATAGCAGGGAAGAAATCCCATATGCCTAGTAGAAATCATTAATTTTATCTTAAAATTTTCTATTCTTAGTGATGGCTTTCGAAATAAACTTGAACTCCTTTCCAACAACACTAAAATCAGGCTGACTGAAAAACTGAAAACAATCCATCCAGTGCCACTGATTGTGATGAATCAACGAAAAATCATTATCTTCCCCATTTCAGCACAGCTTTAAAAAAAGGAACAAACAACACGCGTCGAAGATATATTGACGACATTTACAACCTTCTTTCATTGTTGGGTCCTCCTCCATTACTGGAACTGCCATTCTACGTGTTCCCAAAAGTAATTAAATTAATCAGAACCCCAGCTAACAGTCGAAAGAATGGTGATATTGAAATATATTGATCGTTATTTACTCTTCCCATTATGCTTTTTCCACAAAAAATAGAATTCTTTTTTAAAACTTTTTTCTCTTGCTCTTCGCTTCTTTTAAACCGCAGAACCATCCGTGTCAGCACTTAAAAGAGTAATTATGAGATTCGTTGTCTGATTAATTATTTACTTCATTGTGTTATTAGTTATTGGTCGCAGTCGTTTTTTCTTCCCGCGCTCGATAATTTGGGCTTGTTATCGGGCGAAAGGGCCGTTACTGTTCTCAAAGGAGGAAAAATGCGTTTCCATTAGAGGCACTTCCAATTACTCGAAGAGGTTTTTTTTTCTCCCAACAAAATTATAAGCTCCTTATTATTATTTTCTTTCTTATATTTCTTCTCGGCATTTTTTGCACTCACTTCTGACCTCCTGTCTCTTTTTTACTTTCTCGTACACGAAGTATACAAAAAGAAAGAAAAAAAAATTCGTACTCGAGATTTTGACGAATCTCCACGTTTTGGACCTCCTTAAGTCCGAAAACCATAATTTGGGAATCATGTCTGTCTGTGAACACTATAACTATTAGAGCTACGGAGATGAAATTTGGTATGTGATCTTTACACATAATTTGTAGGTTTCTATGAAAGTTTGGACAAAATCCGTCTACGGGAAGTTTGTCTGTGCGCGTTCAGGTGAATACTATAACTCAAGAACTTGAATAGATAGATAGATAAAATTTGGTACACAATTTTATCATCAGCAATGTAGGTCCGTATAAAAGTGTGAGCCAAATCCGTCAAAGGGTTGACTGTCTGTCGGTCTGTATAATTGCATGCTTTTAAACGCTATAACTCTTTAAGGCAATGACTTAAATAAATAAAATTTGCTATGTGGCATTCTAATCTTAATTGTAGATTTGTGCCCAATTTTCATTTCAATCGGCTAATAAAAAGGCGTTCAAAATACTTAATCAGTTTTCTTACTTAAGTGCACTATTTCCGTCTTGGCGAGCTTGACCTTGACGCTCGCCGAAGGAAACAAGTGGATAAGCATTGCATTCTGGGTTACAATGGATTCGAATTTTTTATCGATGCGGGGAAATGTAGGTTGCCATAATTTCCAAGCATTGATACGAGATGTTTAGATGCTAAATAAATAAATCATGAATATAGAGTAGATACGCATTTAGCTTATTTTACTCTGATAAGAAAAATTTGGAATTATGTCCATGTGTCTGTGTGTTTGTCTGTCTGTGAACACGATAACTCGAAAACTATTAGAGCTTCGGGGATGAAATTTGGTATGTGAACTTGACACATAATTTGTATGTTTCTATCAAATTTTGGATAAAATCCGTACTAAGGAAGTCTGTCTGTCTGTGTACATGTGCAGACGACTACTCAAACATTTAAATAGCTAGATGTATAAGATTTGGTACACAGTTTTATCATCAGGAATGTAGGTTCGTATCAAATTTGGACCAAATCCCTCAAAGGGTTGACTGTCTGTCGGTCTGTGTAATCCCATGCTTGTAAACGCTATAACTCTTGAAGGCAATGACTTACATAAATAAAATTTGGGATGTGGCCTTCTAATCTTAATTGTAGATTTGTGACCAATTTCTGTTCCAATCGGTTAGAAAAAAGACGTTCAAATTGCATATTAAATTTTCTTACTATGACTCAAGGCGATTTTTAGTCTTGCCGAGCCCGTGGCGATACTCGTGACCTTGGCACGCTGAAGGAAACTAATGGATAATCATTGCATTCTGGGTTACAGTAGCTTCGAATTTTTTTATCCACGCGGGGGAAGGGGAAATGACGCCTTTTGAGGAAGTATACGAGAAAGTTTAGGGGAGACCACTCCCGCTGGTTTTCTTTATACTCTCGTTTAGGAAGTATACACTGGTGTCCAAAAGTGAAGCAATGCTTCGCTAATATATTGTCACGTTTTCTGTAAGTTTATGTGGTTGAAACGTCTGCATTATATAAGAAAAAACGGAAAAATTTGGAATTTCTTTTAATAAAAACTTTTATATCTTACCGAAAATACATGCTATTTTTACAAAAATGCATGTAAATAATGCGCACAGAAAACAAAACCATTGATGAAAGTTACAAATCATTATCAGCTTTCGGTAGAACGGGATAAGCCCGAATCGCTTTCTTTTTCAAGACCTTCTGGTCTGTCCCTAAATGCCCTCGTGACCGAATCTTCGCTGTAAAATGTGAGTTCCGAAAGAATATGTGTCCCACGATCCTCCACAAGTGAATGCGAACCATTATTTCCATGTAAACTCCAAATTTTTAGCATCTGAAGAATTGTTCTTAACTTTTGAACACCAGTGTATATAAATGTAGGGGTGTATCCAGTTGCTCTCGGAAACAAAATCGAGAAATCATACTCCCTACTTGGAAAAAAGACACTCTGTCGAAGTACGCTCTAGGGGGAGATTCACTAAGACAAAAGAAGGAAACAGTGTTTTAAAAAACTGAGTCATTTATTAAAGACTTTAAAAAGATATTTACATAGTGTAATGTCTCGGAAATAAAAACTGGGCTTTTAAAATATCACAAGACATTTATTTACAGACACAAGACGATACAAATTAACATTTAACATAAAAAAACAAATTTAGAATAATAAAATATTTCACGAGTTTATCATAATTATATTAACCCAAAATCGACTCAAGAACAGTGAAATTCAGTCCGTTACAGAAAGTCACACTTTTGCCGTCATCCTAAAATTTAAAATATAGCATCTCAGCCTAGTTTAGGCAATCCGCAATCATTCTCGCGTCTCCGGCAGAAACACACACTCCAGAACAACATTCTCGGCGAAAGTCTCTTTTCGCCCAAGTCTCTCTTCACTTCGTTTCCTTTGGGGAAGGAAGATTACTTGGAGAGAAATAGTTCAGTATTCTGTCTCGGCTCTAGAGGGATGGCTAGCGCGGAATATAGCGGGCAGGACGGTACAATAACACAGTTCAATGAATATTTACATTACGATAGTTAATGAGGGTTTCAGGAGGGATTAAAGATAAATAACTTCAATATTTATACGAACCATTATAATTATGAAGAATATTAATTAAATAGTTACCGTTTTTCCAATGGCATTTACATGAAAGATCCGACGGTTTACGCCGGGCTAAAATATAGCTGCTCCGCCAGACACGTCTGTTATTCTAAGTCATTTTGTCTCTCTTCCGATGATGATCTGATTTTTAATATTGCACGCTTCTTAAAAAGAACGCTACACCTACACAACCATGCGCTTACCAGGCATAAAACACATGATTGTTCAAGGACTTTCCCTATGTCTGAATAGCGGTGCATCCATTCAAATTTAAAGTAAACTGTTAGTCGCTGAAAGAAATACTGAGGACTAAGTGGGAAACTAAATCCTACATATATAAATTAGTAAAGCGTCCAAAACTTTGACCTCCAGATATGGATGAATCTCCATATTTTGCGACTTCTCTAGTCCGAAAATGCTAGGGCCGCGGTGGCCTAATGGTTAGGTTTCGGCTTCAGAGGGTTCTAGGTTCGAAACCCGATTCCACTGAAGATCGGCCGTGTTTGTGGGTGTGGTGCATGATAAATCTGACGTGGGTCAAACGTCCTCCCGTTTGCGTGGTGCGGAAGCTTGGAGAGGGAGTGCCAGCTGAAATGTTGTTCTCGTCATTGGACCGCGATCCAAAATGACGACACAAAATACCTCTCGTGTTGCTTCAAAACGGGAAGTTAACATAACTAAGCTGTAGGGTTCAAAAATTCGACCTCGAGATTTCGGTGAATCGCCAAATTGTGTTGTGAATCGCCATAATGGTGTTGTGAATCGCCATAATGGTGTTGTGAATCGCCATAATGGTGTTGTGAATCGCCATAATGGTGTGTACGGACTCAGGATCCTCCCCGAGTCCGTACACACCATTATGTATAATTAATTGTTAAACTACAATCAATCTTTTTGAAATTAAAAAAATTGTAATTAATGCAATGATGTGGACTGTTTAAGTTCAGATTAGACACTAGAACAAGACAATTTGAAAGATTTTTCAAAAAAATTTCACCTTCAGATTTGTTTAACTAATTCGATTTCATCCATAATGTTCCAGGAATGGTTTGATCACAAACTACGTTGGGACCCGGATGAATACGGTGGCGTCCAACACTTGTATGTGCCTGCGGAGCAAATATGGCTTCCCGATATAGTTCTCTACAACAAGTGAGTACTGTTTTCTTATTCATGTACTATCTATTAGTAAGCTTTGTACATATAAAATTAACTTTTTCTTTTCGAAACCACAGTTTTTAGAGCTTTTTTACTTAGGTAGGCGTTAGTCTTCTGATGATTTATAAGAGAGATGCGTTTATAGTACCTAATAAAGACAACAGATGGCAATCCCCGTTCTTAATTTTATTCTTATGGTTATTACACGCCCATTAACAAAAATTTCACGAAAAAATTGTTTGTAGTCCTAAAAGGGTTAACCTATAAATTCCGACGAAACGAAATCTCAACAGATGATTTAAAATGAAGAATCACACAGAAATAAGAAAGTATTCTCTCCTCTTTTCATGTCCCGTATAAACGGGACCGTCACCGATTTTCACTAATTTGTCCCGTATTATTATTTGTCCCGTTTTCTCCCTAAACTCTGCGTCATTATAATTTTAAAATGACTTGCGATCAATTTTCTAATTATGTGAAAGAAGAAAATGATATAATTAAGAAAGTAAAATCAACTCTGAAATATGACAGGGCTAAAAAGGATTAGCCTTGCATCTTTTTTTCATTATTCTATATATTCATTTTATTAGATCTTATACTTTATTTTTTATTATAGTAAAGTAAATCATTACCTTTCCACCTTTTTCATGTTTTATTTATTTAACACTTAAACGTCCTGTATCAATGCTTGGCAATTATGGCAACCCTACGTATTACTATTCGTCCTTTTTTGCCCCGTTTTCTTCCTAAACTCTGCATCAATATAATTTTAAAATAATTTGTGCCCAATTTGATAATTATGTGAAAGAAGAAAATGATATAATTAAGAAGGTAAAATCAACTCTAAAATATAAGTGGGCTGAAAAGGATTTGCCTGGCTTCACTTTTATTATTTTACGTGTTCATTTTATTAGATTGCTTCAACTTTATTGATTTTTTTTATCCCCATTAATAAAATTGGTAGATTATGTGTAAAATAAACCGTTACCTTCAAACTCTTTTCGTATTTTATTTATTTAGTATTTAAACGTCTCGTATTGATGCTTGGCAGTTATGGTAACACTACTTTCTCGTATACGAAGTACATTAAAAGAAAATATTGTAATGGAGCCACACGCGCGCCACTGACAGTGGCAGAGTGACCAGGGTGGGCAAGGGGAGCATAGATGCCCCTTGTTCTGGTCTTACAGGTGTTGTGTAGGACAAATATTAGTGTCTTTATATCATCTTCTAAACTGGACTGTGATGAGGTGGCAAAAAAGAATCTTATGCCCCAGACGGCATTTATCCTCGCTACGCCACTGCCGAAAATAATATTACGCCCGGGCGCCGGTTACCCTCTCCACGCCACTGGCCACTTAGACCTCTTCATAGGTTCCCGGTTTCAATTTTTTCACAGCTTTTTTTACATTCACGGTTCCTCCGAGAAAAAAGCAACCCTGCACAAAAAAACGGAGACGACTAAAACCTGTTTTCTTTTTTTTAAATTTGCAGTTTTTTCATTCGTACTCCAACAAATTAACTCTCAATTTTTTTCCTTCAGCAAACTAGGAAATCGTGAGGAAAGATATCTGCAATTAAAAAGAATTTCTTTCAGTGTTGATATAACTTGGGAAAGTTCTTTGAGATTTACTGATTCAATTTTCACCTCATAATTCATTTAGCGTGCAAGTTTCCTCTGTAATTGCCCGTCCCTTGCCCTGTAGATAAACATTTTTCCCTCACTGGGATCAGATGAAACCTGATTCTTGCATTTTATATTTCTTGTTGCAGCCACTAGTGTGACCCGTTTCCAGTCTTTGTTTTAATGTTAGTGGTCGACCTACACATATGCCAAAATACACCAAAATAGTAGTACTATTAACACACATATTACACTATTATTACACATAATACGCCATACTACGAGTCATATTTTAAATTTTTTTAGAATGATAATACATTTTAGACTGGCATATTATCTGTAAATTGCGTGATGAAAATATCATTCTTTGAAAAAAAGAAAGAAACTAGTACCATAAAGAAACGCTGTAAGACATGCAGACAGACGGACGGATGAATAGGCGGACATTCTTTCTGTAAATTGGGTGCTGAAAATATCATTCTTTGAAAAAAGAAAAAAGAAAGAAACTAGTACCATAAAGAAACGCTGTAAGACAAACAGACAGACGGACGGATGAATAGGCGGTCATTCTTTCTGTAAATTGGGTGATATAGAAGTCGTTACGCACAGAATGCAACGGGTAATGCAATCAAACCAGACAAATCAAGCCTAAATTATCAGGCTACTATGCTTCGGGCTAAAGGTTCTAAATTGTTTGATTTAAAAGAATTTTTAACGAAGTTAGTTTCGAAATCAGGACTAAAAAATGGCAGGACAATATTTTAATCTATTACGGATAGTAAAACACATAGAATAAGAAAGAAGATTCAATGAGAGCAACAACTAGTCGATTTAAATTTTTTTCCCAAATACATTTTCTTAAAACCCAATTTGTCGGTCAATTATCTAATCTAAGAAAAATAAAAGTTACCCTTGAATATACGGATATTTTTTTCGTGCATTAATTGTAATTCAGATACAAATGCGATTTTCAGCAGTAAAGAAAATTTAACTCGTAACTTAACTTGTTAAACTTTAAACCTAACTTGTTAACTGCTTGTTAAAGTTTTTCTGCATTTATTCCTTTTTTGCACATTCCTGTGATATAAAACTTATCATTCATAAAAAAAACTAGTTTTTTCCTGCATAAAAACATAAATTATTAAAAATCCGATATTTTACACATAATTTAAATTTTTTCTCATAATAATAGGTGTAATATTAACGTATTAACGCTATAGTATATGCCAAAGGCCCAACCCCTTAGGTAGATAAGCTCAAAATTTGCAACTCGAAAGGAATTGTGGGATTGAAAAGACCGCCAATCGTGTGCTTAAGGGTTAATCCTTTCGCGTTCATTGATTTCCCAGTGAAACCACACATTGAGCAGTTTTTTACTGCGCATGTGTGAAACGTAGCGTCATTTTTCTTTCATAACTTAAGAGCCAGATATATAGGTCAACTTATATAAAAATTCCAGTTCAATACCTTTTAGTATTCACAAAGATATCAGCAAGAGCTAAATTGCTTTCGATCTCCAAGAGAAACCAAATGATGAGGGTTCTTGCACAAATTGATAATTTTTAAAATTGAATCTTCGAAAGTAATATTGAATTTTATGAAGGTCGAATATACTGAATACTCGCCTATACTTACAAATTAAATACATAATTTAAATTGCATTTCGATGATAACTTATTCGGAGGAAAAGTAGCCCGTTATCGTTCATCGGTTTCACTGTGAATCCACCAATTTATTGAAAATAAAAAATGCTAAATTTTTTCCCTTTTAGATATTTATGATCAGCTACATGTCCATTAATCATTTTTGAAATAAATTTAGTAATTTTCAAAACGAAAAAAGTAGTGAACTTGAAAGCGTTAGGCTCTTAAAATTGATCCGAAAAGAGGAGGGGGAGCTAGAATTCGCACTAGGTTTAAAAACATCAACATTTTCCGACTGGGAAATATGATAATCAGGCTTATTAAAATCTATGCACGCAAGTGTTATTTTTCCTTTCTTTCGAGGACCTTTTCAAATCTTTTTTTTCTTTTTCACGACGGGTAAATATTTCTGCCAGAAGTTCGAAGTCTATGCAAATCAGAACATTTGTCAATAGAACGGAGTTCTGTTCAAGTAAAGACAAAACTTTCACTCTGCTTCCAACTCCAATA
>BGPR01003292.1:65523-77324 GCA_013235015.1 Araneus ventricosus | reverse complement strand
GACGTCTCCCAACCCAACCGGGGGTACCAGAATAGACCCGTAAGTGGTGTTAGGAAACTTTATCTTAAATCGAGGTCCGAATTTTTGAACCCCGATATTTTTAGAATGGTTCTAACTGATTCCAACCATTAAACGTTTGCAGCAGTATTGATTCACTTTCGGGTTTAAGTAAGTGATGTATCGCTATAACTACAGGCAATACATCTCAGCAATTGCTTCTCCCCTTCACTTTTACAGCTAACTGACTACTTTTCTTAGAATTCCCCATACCTTTCCTATATAGGCTATGTGTGTATTATTAGGCATTTACTTTAGGCAGAAGTCTAAATTTATTAGGATTGGGATTAAGAGTAAGTTAAATGCTTAATCATGATTATTAAGCTGTTACGTGATTTTGATTTAACCTTTAGTCAAGTTGACTATAATGTTTTTAATAATGTGTTTGTTTTTATATCAGCCTAGTCATTGGAAACGACTTGAAATATTTTAGATTAAACATGAGATACAATTATCAAGTGGGACCAGAGATATAATTTGAATTTTTCGCCTCCCAGTAATGTCATTTTCCCACAATGTTAGTTTTATGGTTGGAAAGAGACATTTACAGAGGTTCTTACTACCTGTCGGGGAATAGAGATCAACGACCCCCGACCATGGCGATAAACTTGGTGACCATTTTTGCGACTTGGCTACAAATTTTGCTACTTTGGCGACAAAATGAAAGTCCTCATAAACACTAGTCTTTTCTCGATATCTCTATTAGGGGCGAAGATATACAGAAGTTACTCAATGATTCTTATGTGACGTAACATCCTGTCAGAAAAGGTATAAAAACCCGGAGTTGCTGAGATGAAACAATCGTCTTTGAATGTCTTCGGAGTTCGAAGCATCTCTTTGGAGACTTGTTCGCTTTGCGAGTTTGTCAGCTGTGAGACCCTGAGCGTTATTGTTCATGCTCTTACTGTTATTGTAGGTAATTTACTGTCGGCTTGTGTTGCTAATTTCTGCAACTGTTGTTTTTCCTGTTACCTGCGCTTCTTTCCGGAATATTCGAGATTAAAGAGTCATTCAAAGTAACGGCATGCGTCCCCCACGCATACATGAGCGGTACCCCCACTGTAAGCAAAGACCCCTAAACGGTAGATAAACAAGACTCAATGAGCAACGAATGCACGGCAGTGGCACTTGCCTTTTGACTGAGCAATTAATGTCAACCCTGAAATCTGGCCTCCCTCCCCTTTCCAGTGGCGTAGCGAGGAGGCAAGTGGCGCATGGGTCATAATATCATTTTTTAAAGCTCTTTCACCATATCCAGCTTAAAAAGTACGAAACAAGCACTTATGTTCTGACACCATTCTTCTCTGAGACTGGCGCCCGGTCTGCTCATACGCCCCTTGCTTCCCAGTTAGTGTGCCACTGCACGCAGAAGACAATTGCATTGGAGCTTGAAACAAGTAACCCGCTCTCTCCATAGTCTGGTCGGCATCCAGTGGCGTAGGGAGGGTCACCAGAAACCGGGTTACCCCATCCTACTGTGGTGTCTGGGGTCAATTGAAGAACGATCGCTGCAACAGGTCGGACACTGAGGAATAAGTGAAGAACAAAAATGGCCGCTCATAGAAGTAATCCATGCAATACTTTCTTTAAGTATCACTTCATGTATTAAAAAATAATAATATATGTTATAAAATAAAACGCAAGACCATAGCATATTTATTACACACAAATACGGGGTGGTCATAAATTATTGGAACCATTTCAAAAATTAATAAAAAAACGTAATGTTACAACTACGGGTTTTTTTAAAACTAAGAGCACATATGAAAAAGTTATTTTCAAATAGGTAACGCGCCATTACGGTGGTCTAGGGACTCGTAAATTATTTGACATCTTCCATTTTTGAGAGCCATTATCTGTGAAACCTGATGTGTCAAGAGTTTTGAAATTTTGCCATTGTGTATTCCGATGAAGGTTCACGACTTTAATATTTTCAAAAATTAATTGTCAATTAATTGATTAGTTTAATCTATTTTTTATTCCATACGAGTGTGCGGTTGCGGTAGCCTAGTGGTAAGGCCTAGGCTTTGGGGCCGGAAGGTTGCAGGCTCAAACCGCAATTCCACTGAAAATCTGCCGTTGCACGCTAAAATCCTACATAGGGGACCAAATGCCTTCCGACTGGTAGGGTGCGGAAGCTTGGAGAGCGGGAGTGCCAGCTCAGGTGTCTTCCTCGCCATCTGACTACTGCTCAAAATGACGAATGTACCAGCTGTTAGTGAATTTAAGAGAAACATTGAGCTGAAGAGTCCAAAATATTTATGATGATGAATCACAGATTAAAGACAAATAAGTTAAAAACAATTGTGCAATGGAAAAGTTCTACTTTATAAGCGACATCTCTTTTGTTAAGCCTAGCTTCCCTTTTTATGAAAGCTTCTGGAAATCCATCATAAAATCACAGGAATTGAACACTCTTTCATAAATTTTACAAAAACGGTATTTTTATGTACTCTTTCTTTTATATTCAGTCGATGGCAGCACGTTTCAAGAGTTGATAGTATTTTTAGCATTAATAGGACTTTGCCCAAATGGGGACTTAAGGCTTAGGAGAGCATTAAAACATAAATTTTTCAGGCAGGATTCATTTTTTTAGTATTTTTCCAGTTCATTTCATGAAAAGAAATATTATTAAACAACATATTATTGAAAAAATGTGACTTGGCATTTTCATATGACTTATTTTCCGCTGCTGATAGAACTGATGTCGCAAAGCTTTCAGATCAGAATACATCAGTGCTCAGTTGGGATCTTTCAGTTGAAAGTTGGGTATTAAAGTTTCACATCGAGAAATATATAATTGCGCAATAAATTTCATACGTTACGCTGGATACGCGTATCTTTAAAAATCGTTTATCTTTTTTGATTCGAGTTTTTAAAAAATTACTTGATTTTTTTTTTAGCAAAGTAAAAAAATTCCAAAATCCAGGTAATGTAGATTGCTTTCTTTGATTGTCGTCGTGAATTGTTTCAGTAATTTTCTAGTTAATTTCGAGACGTGTAATATTTGTATACAAAATATTATTAAAAATTGCCACTTGGGCTTTAATAGGATAAATATATTGCATCTTCAATTATTTAATGCATCTACAAATCTCCTTCATTTTACTGAAGAAAATGCAGGAGATACCCAGAAAAATTTCAGAAATGTGGTATTAGAAAGTTATTTTAATACTGCCGCGTTCCTTCAGTGCCTGAGACTCCTCTTTTAGCGAAGCTTAGAAAAGAAGCAGAAGAAAAAGATTATTCGAAGTTTTTACCCGTAAAATCCTTTAACGTATTCTTATAACGGAAACTTTCTCAGGAAAAAATCTTTGAATATATGTTTCCGAGAAGGACCTGTATTTTAATATAAGATTTTCTTATTTTAACTTGGTCATTGCGAGATGTGTAGTTTCTTTTTCATAGCCCAGTTCGAAAGTGAACCACAACTTTAATAATAATACTTGTACAAGTCCTAGAAAAGATAACAAAAAATGCTCTCTTTTTTTTAACTTTCTAATAAGTATTGTTAAAAGACAAAGCATTGTAACAGGCAAAAACAAAAAAGTCGGATTTTGATATATCTCCACGATCTTGACTTCCTTGAGTACAAATAAAGGACAAAGCATTGTAACGGGCGAAAACAAAAAAGTCGGATTTTGATGTATCTCCACGATATAGACTTCCTTAAGTACAAAACATGTGCTTCTTTAATTAGGGGAAGGAAGTCGCTGAAATTTTTTGTATTTTATTTATCTTCAGAGCAATATAATTAACTTCTTATAAAACACTCTATAAAGTAGGAGAAGAAATATAGCATAAAATAATTGTGTCATCTGTCCATTGAAGGAAACTAGTCTCTCAAATTGGACCACCGATTTTTTTAAAGCACAATTTAAACAAAATTATTTTTTTATTCTCAAATTGATACCAGTCGAAAATGCGTGAACTCAAATACGACATTTTATGAACTGCGTATGCTTAGTTTTTTTTCATTTTGATGCAACATCTGATGGCTTTAGTGTTCCTTTACTGTTTTTTTATTTGCTTTAGGCTTGTTCCACTACCAAATTACAAAGACTACTAATTATTATAACTGCTTTCTGAGCTATTTCTGTAGTTCAAAACAATAATCCGATTAATTTAAGCAACTGTTTGTGATCTAATTGAGGCAACCTTTGGACAACAAAAAGAGAAAGATTCCCCCATCCTTATCTGTAAACTTTTACAAAAATTGTTGTTGTAAATTTTAGCAAAACAAATTTGCTGTCTCAGTGTATAAAACATAATTTCCTACTTAAGTTGAAACAGTCCAAGGGATTTCGTCGTTTGTTAAAATAATTAATTGATGGTATCTAAATCTAAACACATGTTCTCTACCCAGTGCTTTTTCTTAAAAACGGTTTCATAGTACATTGTTACAACATTATTTGCCTATTTTACGGCCCAAATATTTAATAGAATTGAAGTTGTGATACCGGTTGTGAGGGCGCTGCTGAGCAACGAAGCGTCGGCAGCAGTCGAGTGTTGACAGTAGAGAAGAACGGAGGAAGTTTTAGCCAGTGGTTGTTTTACATGAAGTGTCAATAATGTTTTGATATCAAACTCACAGCTCGAAAGGTAACTGAGCGGGTGAGCATTTTATATTTCGTTTCATCGTTGTAAATATCTCATCATTGTTGTGTGTACATTGTCCGTATCCCGTAGCGAAGTCAATAAATAATTGGGATAAAAGCCACTGGTCTTTATTTGTCTCCATCACTCACATAAAAGAAACCCCAGGCAGAACGGAGAGTTTCACACCGGTCCAATCTACGCTTCGCGTCGATCCAAATTAGACGGCCCTCACTTATACCTGTCTTTCGGTCTGTAGAGTAGTAACCAATGCTAACTACATCTTGTCATATCCAATAATTCAATACACGAGGTCAATGAAATAACTTAAAGGATGACGCAATAGAAAAAACGACGATTGATGCGTTCCTATCACACACCAATAAAAATTGCTTTTTTCCCAACAGTATTGTTACATAAATGAAATGGCGCTCTTGTGCCTTTTTACTTTCTCGTATACGAAGAGAAAGTCGTCAAAAAATTCCAACTCGAGATTTTGACGAAGCTCCACGTTTCAGACCTTCCTGAGTCCGAAAAACACAATTTGGGAATTATTTCTGTCTGTCTGTGAACCCGATAACTAGAAAACTATTAGAGCTACGGGGATGAAATTTGATATGTGATCTTTAAACATAATTTGTAGGTTTCTATCAAATTTCGGATAAAATCCGTCTACGGGAAGTCTGTCTTTCTGTCTGTCCGCGTTCATGTGAACGCTATAACTCAAAAACTTGAATAGCTAGGTACATAACATTTGGTACACAGTTTTATCACCATGAATGTAGGTCCTTATCAAAGTTTGAACGAAGTCCGACGAAGGGTTGACTGTCTGTCGGACTGTATAATCGCATAATTTTAAATATTATATCTCCTAAAACCCTTTGGATTAGATAAATAAAAATTGGTATGATGGTAGCTAACATTAATTATAGATCTGTGCAGAAATTTCGTTTCAATCGGTAAAGAAAAAGGCGTTCAAATTATTCATAATTAATTTTTCTAATCCGATTCTCCACACGCATGCGTACTGGTAGCAATCTCTGTGCACGCGGAAGGATTACTTCACTTTGTCCTTGTTTTACTTCCGTACTGGAAGCAATCTCTGCGCACGCGCAAGCTAACGAACAAGGTATTCTCCTGTTTTCTCCTCCGCACACGGAGCTTGCATTGGCTACAGTTTGATAGAAAATAAATATTGCGAAGTTTTAATACATGCGCATCTCTTCACCTAAATATTTTAATATCACTATAATCTACAATGAAAAACCTTCTGATAGTCATTGAATTCTGGTTACAGTTGGTTCGAACTTTTTATCCACGCAGGGGGAAGGGAAATGACAAATGTTTGAGAAATATACGAGAAAGTTTAGGAGAGGTCACTCCCGCTGGTTAGACTTATGGTTCGGAAGAGAAAAATACAGGGATTCGTATCGGATGGAAGCTAATGACTCCTGACCTTGGTGAAAAATGAAGGTTTCAGCAAATACAAGAATTATCGCTCTTCCATGTGACGTCTAAAGGTATAAATACCGTGGAGTTCAAACGGGAAGTGAATCTCTTTGGAGTTTTGTTTGCAGTGCGAGCTGGTAAGCTGAGCGCTATTGAAAGTTCTGTTGATGCTAATATTAGCGATTTGCGATCTGTTTCTATTGCTAATTTGTACAAGAGCTGTTTCTCTTGTTTCCTGTGCTTCGTGTTTTCGGGAATATTCGAGAATAATGCGCCGTTTCTCCGTTATCCTCTTTGTTGGACTGCTTTCACCGTTCACACACCGAATGATTTTCGTAAAAATATTATCCGCCCAATTTAAATGCACGATGCCATATTCATAAAAAGAATGCAAATGATGCGCTTTTGTTGGCTTTCTATTTTACTGGCTATTTTTATTGGAATTGGCAGTTCAGTATAAGAGAACGGAGGAGACGTGCATTCGTTTGCTCGGTATTTCTATAGCCACTTTACTATACCCAGATACCACTTTTAAGACTATAGCT
Source organism: Araneus ventricosus (assembly GCA_013235015.1). NCBI lineage: Eukaryota > Metazoa > Arthropoda > Arachnida > Araneae > Araneidae > Araneus > Araneus ventricosus. The sequence goes on along the minus strand of BGPR01003292.1, from coordinate 70,677 downwards.
GTAGGTGTTCTGAAATTAAGGGGTTATTTGAGATAATAGTGGGATAAAGCGGAATGACATCATTAATCCATTAGTGTTCAAATCACATTTTAACCAAAGAGAAAGTATTGTAATGGTCAAAAAATTCGAACTCGAGATTTTGACGAATCTCCACGTTTTAAACCTCCCTGAGTCCAAAAAACACAATTTTGGAATTATGTCTGTCTGTGAACACTATAACTCGAAAATTATTAGAGCTACAGGGATGAAATGTTGGAAATTCAAATGAAATTGTTCAGTCACTCAATGAAACGTATCTCATTGGTTAATTTCATGACGTAGCCGAAGTTACGGCACTAGTCAAAGTTGCTTGGTTGTTACAATCTGTATGTATTTTGTTAACTTGTGTTTTTAGAATAAGCAGTCGAATGAATGGCTGTCCGTGAGTGTGTAAGCTGCAAGAAAGTAGCATGTTTATTTCCGTAACTATATTAAAGCTATTTTTTATTTTAAACTAACTGCCTGGTATCTGCGTTAACTCTGCAACATTACATTCACGACATGCCAACATGAAATTTGGTATGTCATCTTGACACCTAATTTGTAGGTTTCTATCAAATTGTGGACAAAATCCATCCATAGGAAGTCTGTTTGTCTGTCCGCGTTCATGTGAACATTAAGCTTCAAACATTTGAATAGCTAAATGGACAAAGTTTGGTACACAATTTTATCACCAGGAATGTAGGTCCGTATCAAATTTGGGCCAAATCCGTCAAAGGGTTGACTGTCTGTCGGTCTGTTTAGTCGCATATTTCTGAAGACGATATCTTCTAAAAGAATTGACTTAGCTAAATGAAATCTTGTAAGTAGTCTTGAAACCCTAATTGTAATTTTGCCCCCAATTTTCGTTTAAATCGGTTAAAAAAGGCGTTGAAATTGCATATTCGGTTTTTTCCCCATTCTACGACGCAGAAAAGAAAGGTGCGAAAGCTGAAAAGTTTTCCCCACCTTAGGGAATACCGCACGTTCTCTGGCTCGCGGTGTATTCCCCCACCCCCCACCCGTGTTAGTCGTATTCGAGAAAGTTTAGGGAAGGCCACTCCCGCTGGTTTTCAATAAAATAGAGTATACTAACGTTACATGACGTAAAATTAAATGGAAAATTGCTAGAAGAAATTCTGCCTGAAAATTGATGTATTAACGCCCTCAAGCCAAGTATCCCTATTTAGGGATGCAATGCAAAAATCAACAATAAAAACCTATTACTTTTTTAACCCTCCTAGCGTCAAGCCTGAGATATCCGAGTGAACTTTTTTCCTCTCATAACGGCAGACCCGAGACTGTCTCGGGAAAGAAAAGTTCCATATAGGTGTCAAACCCGAGATTTTCCTTCTACAAGTTTTACTCTTCCTCCCAGGTGTCACTCGGCGACATAATGAGAGGGAGTGTCTGTGGTCACGGGAGGGTCAATTTGACCAATTTTTCTGAGAATACTCAAAGAAGGGTCTTCTAACAAAGGATTCTGTCACAAAGAATCGAGGTTAGAAGTCATCTGTCACTGCTGAACGATAACATGTCTAATAGACCCCCTACGGCGCGAAAATGACCACAAAAGGGGGTTGAAATCCTTTTATCCCCAATCTCACAACTTGAAGAATAACCTTCTCTTTTAGCGTGACAATTTCGTCAAACGTAGCAATCTGAAAGCCTAACGGCTGGAGGGTTAAACAACATATTCTTACAACTGTATTTACTGCTACTACGCCACGTCACATCCTTGTTCCTAGAGCGCATATCGCTCCTGATCAGTTTGCAATGGATGGGAGTGGGAATGGGAAGGCCTGGGGTGGTTCTTTTTTTAAATATCTACGAGGAAAAGGAGAAGAAATATTTAAAAATTATTTGAAATAAGATTTAAATGGGTGGGATTGTTTTTAAAGCATTCGAATTCTGGAAAAAGCAACAGCAAAATTGTTGCTGAACTAGCATTGCACAACATTTTCTATTTCTTTTGATAAATTGCACCATTTATCGAGGGGAATGGAAGAACTTAAAGCTATCAGTTTAAATCATGCATACGAAGTGTTAACTAGCAAAGGTACTAAGAAAGAAAAAACAATCCAATTATACAAATACAAAAACTAACTAACAAAGGTAGAAAAATATGAATCTAAATAATCAAATATATATTTATGCAAAAGTAACACGCACTTGTTAAATTTCTTCTCTAGAATAGGGTGACATCTTAAAATGGAAGATCAAATTTCAACAAAAAATTTAAAAAAGAAAACAATTAAAAGATAACAGACATTACAAAATGGGGGTAAACTACTTAAACACGCAAGCTTCAACAAAAGTTGTATTTACTGGTATATATAAATTAAACATAAGTTAATTATCTATTAAATAATTAAGCAACCTCTTCTTGAAATTTGGAAAATGCTACTTTCGAGACTGACTTGGAAAAACAAAACAAAAAAACCGAATCAACCGAACGTTTGATACTTGCTGCCATCCATCGAATATAAAAGAAACAAATACTTAAAAATAGTATTCGCATAAAATTTAGGTTGAAAAATAATTCTCGTGAGTATATGATCCGTTTATAGAAGCGATTTTATAAAGGTACTCTAGGCTTTAAAGATTAAACCTAAAACTGAATGTAAAAACTAAACATGCCATGTCTTCAACAAAAAGATTAAATATACATACATTTATATAAAAAAATCCCAAATTCCCCCTAATCTTAAAAAGAAGAATGATTCTCAAAAGGAAAAAGAAAAAAAAATGGAATGGAAATTCTTACAAAAACTTCCACATTAACTGTTTGGGCAAGTGTTAACCCAATAAGTAAATCTTTGAAAACGTTCTTCAGTCTCATCCATTAAAAAGGAAAAAAAAGAAAGAAAGAAAAATTCTCTCATTTTTTTGCTCTGCAACTTTGTCTCTCAACTTCCTGACACTTTCGTCGCTTCCTGAAAAAAATTAAAAAATAAATAAAATGACTAATTAGAATTACATTCGAGAGAAAAGAGGAATAAAAAGTTTTAAATTGTTAAAAATAAAATGCGTCCTCCAGGCAGCTTTTTTTTATTCCTTGGGAAAGTTTCGAGTTTTCTTTTTCCTATACTTATGCAAGTTATAATATTATTCTACAAATGAGTGATGACAATTAAATCCGTTCCTTAAAACCGAGAATAGTTAATAAAAAATGAACTTTTTTTAAAAAAAATCCAGTTTATCCATTTCATTAATGTACTGTGGAGTGTACTAATATCCATTAATGCACTGAAAAAATGTTATTCAAGTTATTATTATTAATTCACTTATTTTAAATATTTTTCAGTCTTCAATTTGTAATTCATTATAATAAATAAAATGTAATCTTGAAAATTATTTTCTCAAATACACTTCCAAGTGACACCATTTAAACGGAATCAAGCAGAGAAACTTCCCATCCACTTATTTCGTCCAAAATTTTATAGAAATCTACAATTTTGGAGTGAGGACCACATACCAAAATTTCAAACATCTAGCAGTGGCGTAGCCAGGATAAATTGCGCACGGGTTATAATTGAAAGGTAAATTAGCAGAGTTCGAGAAACTGATTTGATCATCGTTTATTTTAAACACATAGCACGTAAGACAAAGACAAAGACATAAAGAACGTTTTACAAGCACAGTTCGAACTACATCACTAAGCCTCTTACCGGATCTCCGTGAAAGGAATCATGGGATATATATGACGGCACGCAGTGACGTATTGCATCATGACATCATCACAATAGCTTGTGATTGGTTAGAAGATCGAATGAGAAGACTGACGGAAAGTTAACTTCGTATAATTTCCAACAATAATATTATTTTTTCACCCCCTCATCATATTTAGCTTATAAAAGTGAAAAATACTCACACATATTTTGCCTCCATTGTTCCCTGAGACTGGCACCCGGATTGCCCGTACACCCGTCACTTCCTACTGACCACAGTGAAGTACCGTTTATACGTTTCTCATTTGTACGTCGTTTCATCACAGTCCCGGTCGGTCCTCTTGTTTTAATTGTAATGATAAAGTGCTTCGTTTATACGACGCAAAGGCTTCGGTTAGATGTCGTCTTTCACACTTCTAAAATGGGAAAATTTCCTCCTTTCTAGTATATGAATTGTGATAAAGACATCGTGACTTCGAAATGATTCACAATTGAGGAATCAATAGAAGACAAATTGTCTGGTGATAATTTACGCGATGACGAAGAAGTTATTCCGCCTTCCTTTAAAAATCCGATGAATTCCGCAGAAAAACTTTATTGAATTCGTCTCTTTTTGTCAGAAGAATAGTGAGAAAACATTCAGAGAACTTAACTCCATTCTTAATGCTGTACTTAATACTCGTAGACAGTCCGCACGTCAGGCGACGGTTAAAGATTTTCGTAATGAAACGCTTACCTGCGTTCACATGAATCCTATAAGATGATGCATAATCAGTACTCAAGATACGCAATAAAGGTATGATTTTCCTCACTTTTTGAATAAATATTTAATTTTAAATCATAATTTTTGATTCCCATACTAGGTAGTAATATACTAGTACTAGTACTATCTTATCTTATCTTATCTTATCTTATCTTATCTTATCTTATCTTATCTTATCTTATCTTATCTTATCTTATCTTATCTTATCTTATCTTATCTCTTATATTAAAAAACTTTAAAAGTATTACTTTTAAATGAATTTGCATGAGTAGCATTCAATTAGTAATGATCAAAGTTGTTTTGCAAAATATCGATGATACGTCTTTTCACTTATACGTCGTTTTACGTCAGTCCCTTGAACGACGTATAAACGGTGCTTTACTGTATGTCACTGCACGCGGAAAACACTTGCATTGGGGGTTAAAATAGGCAACTCCCTCCCATCCGTAGTCTGGTCAGCATCCAGTGGCCGAGCGAGGGTGAGTGGAAGGGGGGGATAATGCAATTTTTCTGTTTTTAACTCGGCATCGGTGGCGTAGGAAGGGTGGCCCTGGCATGGCGATTATTATTATTATTAATCCACAGGCAGGAAACCAATCCGATATTATTTAGCACTTTTCTTCATATTAAATTGTAAAAACTTACATAGACATAAAATGTTGTCTCTTCGACACCTTGTCAGAGTGGCACCCGGATAATCTA
>BGPR01003292.1:35168-57189 GCA_013235015.1 Araneus ventricosus | reverse complement strand
ATACAGTGAAACCTGTGTATTACGATACTGTCTATAACGATGAACCTGCCTATAACAATATTTTCTTTGGTCCCGGCCGTATTCCTATTCAATCAATGTTCAGGGTGAGCACAAATTATAAATATTTACTAGCTGAGTGGCCTGATGTTGCACGGGCTATCTCGAATAATGCGATTTTCTCTGGCGGAGAGAAGTGAGGCCTCGGGATCCATATTTTTTTCTTATGCCCGCCTCCGTTTCTTTCAACAAGTATTGTCACTTACTTCCTCTCAACAAACGTTACGAACTTAAATACCGTAAGACATTCAAAAAGGAAAAAATGCGAGTTTATAAAAAAAAACACGAAATTTCGTTAAAAAAGAAAATCTTTTATACAAATCCAGCTTTCGTTAAATAAACAAAAAAAATGCAAGAACACTGGATGTAAAAGTTTAATAATAGAGGAAAAAAGAAAACATTTTATACAAGCCAGCTTTCGTTAAATAAACAAAAAATGCAAGAAAACCGGATATGAGAGTTTAACAATAGGGGAAAAAAGAAAATTGTCTTTGCACGATAGATGGCAGCACGATATAATCATTCATTTTGACGTTTTTAATTAATATCTTTTTAACTATTCACAATATCGGAATTTAAATGGTCAAAATGGATTCCTTGGATTATTTCCCATCTTTTGGTACTTTCGGCGCGTTTCTGCCTTCAGTGGTTCGTTAGAAGACAACCGGACATACATAAATGCATACATTGTTTACCTTCTAATTTTAATAGTGTAGATTACGAAATAACAGTTGAATGAAATAATGTTATTTTGGTATCATTGGCTAGTTTATTTTTAACAGATTTTGCGTGTGCAATAGAACGTTTTGTTCTTTTGAACTAAAAAAGCTACAAAAATGTTAATACGTTTTAGAAATTGTGTACTTAATTGTGGTACGGTGAAATAAATATTAGTGGAGGAATAAATCTAAATCTAGTATATTCCTCCTTACTCCTCTTGAATTTTTCTTTTGGGGTTGTGTCAGGACTGACACACCAGTTACTGACGTTGAAATACTGAAGGTTAGGGTAAAAGATACTGTGTGTACTGTTACAGAACACTTGGAGAGGACTAGAATACCGCTTTGACGTTCTCCGAGCTACAGAGGGGGCACACGTCGAAATCTACTGAAGTAAGTGGTCTTATAAAAATTTTATAACACTGCTTACAAGGTGTCCAAACAAACATATGTCTGATTATAATAGTTTTTGCACAATAATTTAAAAAAAATCAGGACAAGACTTTTGCTCACCCTGTATTTTAAACCTGCCTACATCGATAATAAAATTTTAGATGCTCCTGTCTATAACGATAATTTTATCTCTTTAGAAAGCTGTTACTTTAACCCCTTTTTCGGTCGGCGTCGTACGTCGTACGTTCGGCTTTTTCGTGACCGTACAGTCGGCGTCGCATGTGATGCGACGAAGAGAAGAATTGCATCATTGAAAGTGAATTCGTCGCTAATTACGCGTCTTTATATTCCGAGATTTTGACAATTTGAGCAATAAAATAATCGTCAGTAAATGATTTCAAAGCGGTTTCTACGCTCTGATGGCCAAGAAAGACTGTAAAGCCGTTTCAATGGTAAGGTTGTAAAACCATTTAAAACACATTTTTTAAATATCATTAATAATTATTTTTATGAAAATATTTATCTTAAATACCTCAAAGCAATAGATTTGAAAAATATATCATCAGAGAGTATTCTGTTTTAATTTAAAACATGGATTCATTGCAGGGATGGAGATCAGTGAACGGGTTATCGCATGTATGACCACCAGTAGGTCAAGCAAAAACTGCTTACTGATAAAAATATTTAGCATTTTCGAATTCAGGATAGAACATACATTAATCTTCAACAGTAAAAGGAATGCTTTTTTTGGGGGGGAGGAAATTTAAAAAAATCCTACCAAGAAGAGGTTAATTCTTAAATTCGGACAGTGATGTGATAGTGTTCAGTGACGCAAGCGATGAAGTATTTCCAGATGAGCAAAAAGCTTCTACTGTTCAGAAGAGAAGCCACAAATATCTAATGCGGGTGCCGTATCCCTAATTAACACTCTACAGGATTTTCTTTCCTTATTACCAAATGTTTCCGATGAGCATTTGAACTCGTTAAATGGGTTCAGACATATGTGGGTTCAAGCTACATGACAATTAACAAAGAACAGATTCTTTCTGCAATTTTATTATGAAGCAAAATTATGCTTACAATTCCCTTTTTTGCATACTTTCATAGTTAGTAAAATTTTAACCGAAATTTCCACTTTTAATTAGTAAGACATTTTTTTTATGAACTTCACAGTTTATAAAATACAAATTTATGTCAACCAGTATTTGTAAGATGAACCATCAGGTTCCATGAAATTGGTATATTAGTTCATGAACATGTGCGTTGGCTGCGCAAATTCTCAAACTGTCTACAACGATAACCTACCTGTCTCTAACAATAAATCTCTAGATCCCTCCAATATCGTTAGAAACAGGTTTTTACTGTATAAGTAATGTGATTGTTTTCCATGTTCATAGCGCAACACATCTACGACGAAGGCGATTTCGATATGGCCAACACAAGCCGTGTGATTGTTTTGAATTATGAAATGTTTTCATTCATAACGTTCGACCCTATAATTCTTCAAATAGCGTTTAAATGTTACTTTATTTAAATGTTAAATTTTAAACGTTTTTTTATTACTTTTATTCAATATCACTTGTTTCCTGTATATAAAGATATAATTTGGAAACACATTTTTCATTCACTATCTGATGTGCTTAAGTTCACTCACACTTGTGCATTCTCGGTGACAATATATTAATCTAATACTTTCGGTCAGTTAATCGATTATTTTTAGGTCAATTTTGATTCTATACAACTGGAACCACCTGGAAGTGAATCTGAAAAACGAATCGACATCAAGAATCTATAATATTTATAATAATGAATAATAACTTAAAGAGTGGAAAGCAGAAAACAATAAAAGCTATAAATTTTTAATTTACACGCTTGCATATTTTAAGGAAAAGTAGAATTTTTTTATTAAAAATTTAGGGACCAAAACCAAATTGTGAAAGAGCGGTGAAAAAAATACAAGGAAATTAACCCTTTGTAAAGCCGTGGGAATGTGCTTTCCACCAACTCCATCAATTTTCCAACGCATTTTGTAAGGTTGGCGTAAGTTCTCGCCAATGAAACAAAAACCTGGATGTTCCAATTTCGTATCTCAAACCTTAACGAAGTGTCCTGGCTAGGTAATTAATTTAATTAATTAAAATATGTCATCCAATAAGCTAAATGAATTACTTTTCTTAAATCAATCTCAATACCTAAGTTATTTTATTATACCATCATTAGAAGAAAAACGGCCTTATAAAGGGTTAACCCACAATGAACATCATACGACAGAAAATTCTTAAACGTTAATTAAAAATCAAAATTGATTTTGCTTATAATTTAAATTATGTTTTATAAGCATTTTGAACCACGTTTAGAGTCTTTGTTTTCATCCCTAGAGTTTTGATTAGAAAAGATTAATAATATACTTTGAAGGCGCATTCTCAAGAACTTTTTTTTATTTATTTAATTTATTCGCTCAAGTTGATGAAAGGAATTTACGTCAACATTAATCTATCCCTCTTAACTGATTGGCTAAATTTCATTCCAATACATTCAAACCATAATTTTGAACTAAAATATCACCTGAACGAAGGGCACAGGAGCGTTAATTACACACATGTGCCTGCAACCGTAACTTCATCTTCCGTTAAACCGATTCTCCCTTCAAAATTGAGTTTCGCGAAAGGCCTTTAAATTTAATTGTTCCATTAATTATGATTGTTCTATATTTCACTTAAATAATTCACTGTTCCCGTACCCGTTAACAGTTGATTTAGTGAGGGAAAGCTTGTTGGCCATAAATCATTTCTGCGAATATGGGGCTTTCAAAAATTTTATGAGACGCTGGGATTATAAATTATGCTGATAACAAGAGGATTCAAATATCTTAATTAAATCTTTTGCGATATGCATTCGGAACACTTTAACTGAATTCTGACTGTAAACCGAGTTCATTGGATTAAATGCCGGAAATCGCGCCCTCTGTTCATTTAAATAAGTGGTGAAACTGTTAAGGTAATAAATTGCGAACATTTCTGATTTCTTACGCGCCTTCTCTTTGTGAAGATGGAATACTGCAGCCGATTTTTCAGTCATTCCCCGATATGCTTGAGTATTGAAATTTTGTAAATTTGTGCTTTCTCGATCACAATACTTTATTTTAATATTTTTAGAACGTATTTAACAGTTAATAAATTGATTTTAATTAAAATTTTGCGTGGAGCCACCTGATAGGTGATTTGAGTTATATTGATTTCCCGGTTTTGTAATATCTAAAGTAATGAATTATGAAATATATTAAAACCTAAAAAGGCCCATTTAATCAAGACCCTAAATAGGCGCATAATCCATTGAACCCTTTAAAGTTCACTACATGTTTCGGTTTGATAATTTCTAAATTTATTTCAAAAATGAGTATTTGAATTGGAGCTGATCGTAAATATGCAAAAGAAAAAAAATAGTAATTTTATTTTCAAGATATTTGTGGTTTCACATTGAAACCAATGAACTGTAACGGGCTATTTTTCCTCCGAATAAGTTATCATCGAAATGCAATTTCAACTACATATTTAATTTATAACTATACGTGAGTTTTCAGGATATTCAACCTTCATAAAATTCAATATTGCTTTCGAAGATTCAATTTTAAAAAATACCCATTTGTGAAAGAACCCTCATTATTGTGTTTCTCTTAGAGATAAAAAGCCTCGCAATGTTGATATCTTTGTGAATACTAACAGTATTGAACTGGAATTTTTATATAAGTTGGCCTATATATCTGGCTCTTAAGTTATGAAAGAAAAATGGAGCTGCGCCTCGCGCATGCGCAGTAAAAAAATGCTAAATGTGTGTTTTGACTGCGAAACCAATGAACGCGGAAGGGTCAAAACACGCTTTCAATAGTGCATTAAAAATAAAGATACTACCAAAAATGTGAATGTCAAAACAAAATTGTAAAAGCACGATGTTCTGAAAACAATAACATAAAGGAATTAAGCAGCTTTGGTAGGGTAAAGCTTCAAAGGTAATATAACTAGTAATTTGACCTGTCCTTACGGACATACAAATATCGAGCAACTGACAGTTCCGAAGAACGCCAGCAAATTCGAGTACAAAATTTCTTCACGAAGTACACTGCTTCATAGGAAAAAAAATGTTAAAATAACCGACACAATTGCTCACAATTTCAAATTCCTATACGCATTTTCAAAGTTTCCTAAACACAAAATCTTGATTAATTACCAAATAATATAAATTAAAATACAATTATAATGAAAATAAAGAGAAAAAAAAGAAAGCTTAAAATATATATATACAGGAAACCACAAATTAAAACCTAAACATGCAACTCGCTGCATCTCAAGAAAAAGTCTACATCAACCTATACACAAATTCTTATCATAGTTTCAAAATTTCCTATACATAATTTCAATCTGTCCAATACACAATTTCTTGAATAATAACTAAATAACATCCAAACAAGAAAAATAATAATAAGAAGAAGAAAAAAGTGAAAAGAATATTGGAAGCCACAAATTAAAACGGTACCAAACAACGAATCAAAAATAAAGGTAAGAAAGTTTATAAACATGTATCTAAAATTAAAATATGTTTTAATTGTGTGTGGTTCAAGTTCTAATTTGCTTAGAGTATTTCTATCCAGGCATCACGTTTGAAATTTTGTTATGCAGTTCACATTTTTCATAGAAAAATATCTTTTTACTTTTTAGTACATTAATAAAATTGAGTTTTTAAAGAATCTGTAAAATTATTTATCTCGTGCCGCTTCCAGAAAACTCGTTATTTAGCTATAGGATTTGACAACACGTATAGCTCCTTATTTGGGGCCCTACAAAGCCCCGTATTTGGCAACACGTGGTTTCACTTTCTATACAATGCTTTCTATAAATGAGTGCATTTTCCTTCATGCAATCATGCTGTTAACCAATCGAAAAAATGAGAGAAAACGAGTTCAACGAGTAAATGAAGCAATTGAAGAAAGTTTTGAAAAGCGTTCAGGTTGGAGAAGAAATAATTTGTTCAGCACGCAGACCGCACTTAAGAATACGGCGCGGTTTTGACAAAATGGAATTTCTTTAAGACGATTATTCGCCAAATGTGATAATCCTGAAACTTTTTCCTTTTGGCGAGTTTTATTTAATTTTTCCGAGGGCATCACATTTTTATTAATTTATTACAATTACGTTGACAATTAATGTTAGTTAATTGTCAACGTTTAAATTTTTAAAACTTAAATTTTCCTTCAATATTTGTTGTAAATTTTGTCTCCATTTCCCCTATGTCTATCTGTCTGCTGGAATGTTCTCTTCCTGGAGAGCCAACCTGCACTCTAAAACCTTCAGGTTGAGTCGGCTCTCCTGTATACTGAATGAAATGAACGCCAAATTATGGCGAGCTTGGCGATGAAACTGCACCGAGTTATTAAGTCTTACTGATTTCTTTTTAGGATTTTCTTTATATATGTAATGATTTCACTATTTATTCTTCTTTAAGTTAATTCTTTTTAACGCCACCTAACTTTCAATTTAAAACGCCTTTTAACTTAGACTTATTAATTCTATTAAAATCTTATTCTTATACTAACTGCCATTTTAACTGGGAGAAGTCCGGATTCAACCAGCTGTATCATTCGGGATTTTCCCTTTTCTCAGCAGTATAAAAAGGCTTGATGGCTGCCATTTTTCTCTTTTTAAAACATGTAAGCTTCCGATAAAGACACGCCTCTTTGGCGTAACATTTTTACTTGCTTAATACGTCGCCGGTGACTGCGTTTGTCTCTGTCTACTTTCATCAAGACTTGATATTTCTTCATCTAAAATCAGCTGAAGCCTATAAATTAAAAGATAAAATAAACGGTTCTTCATTCTACAACGACTGCATATACCTGTACGCAAGATCATTAACTTTAAATGATATTTCAGACATATTGAAACTCTTTATTTTTCATTTTTTTACATTTTCTTAATTGTCTTTCTTAGTGTCATTTGAATGTTCAATTTGTCTTCAAAATGCTTACAAAATCAAGAAAAAGATCTCCTTCAAGGTCAATAAATACCTGGGGGTTGGCAAGCAGGCGGCAAAGCCCTTAGTAATTGATCATTAATCAACTTTCAGTTGTATAAGAATTCACTTTTTATGTTCAGATTTCTCCATCATGAAATCTTTTTGCGCAAACTCATAAAGAATTAAACTTAAAAATTTTGCATAAACTCAAAGTATTCGGAATCTTTTTTATTATATTCATTTCGTTGAATATTAGCTGGAATGTCAATGGAAACGATTTCTTTGTGTTTTTAAATTTTGTAAGTTATTGCCATGATTTATGTTACTGTGTTACCTATGTTTACTTAATTTCGAATGGCATTCATAGGAGCTTTTGGAATACTGATGTCGAATTCTTTTCTGTGAAATCTGAGCAATAAAATTAAAACTATTATTAAGTCTTCTGAAGTGCGAGGATAATAAAATCCTCTACATAGTCACTGCAGAAAGCCCGATTTTTTTAGTGTACAAATTAAATTACTAATTAATTAATCTTTGCACGTCATATAGAGGGTGTTCGCTCTAAATGTGGCCTAACAGCAAATTTCTAAACCGTAAGAGCGATGCACGTGCTTCCAGTTGAAAAAATGTTCTAAATGACTTAACTCTTCAATGCACGATTTTTTAAATTTCAAAATAAAAAATGTTTTGGACATGAGAAGTTCACCTATAACAACACAAAAATACACAAAAAATCAAAATAGAATTGTGATATTATTAAATTGAGTTTAATGAACGTATCAAATCACTATTTCTTTTCTGCAAAACAATAAAACAAGTACTTAAAAAATAATGTCAAATGGTAAATACCTGTAGAAGCAATGGATGAAACCCTCAAAGATGCAAGACTCCTTTTAAATGCTAAGACCTGCGTAAATATATCAATAGGTGTATCGGGAATTGAATAACCGTCTACCACAGACTTATCAGTAGGACCTGTGCTGTCCATTGAAAATGGAACGAATGATTATTACCCGGTCTCTTACGATGTTACTAATCTGATGCGGCGTGAACGAGTGGTCAAAAATTTTTTAATTCATTATTAGCATGAAAAATAAATCATGTATCGAATTTGATACAGTATGCAGTGAAGCGTTAAAGAATAGCGTTGTTTGAGGCGATAATTGAACTGTTCAAAAAATTGCGATGTCTAAATTTTTATCCTCCCGTCCTATTAGTTATGCCTTGTAAAATTTTCTTGACACATCAACATTTCAAACAAAAAAAAAAGTTCGACTGTTCTGGGACTATAACGGAAAGCGTTAGGAAGCTTTGAATTTCATAATTTCAAGCCAATCATAGGCCGTGGCGAACACGTGTTCCACATTGGAGGATCTTCCTCGATTCAGCGATATTCCTAGCTCCATAACTCGGTCAGTTTCGATGGCAGAAGAGAGGAATGTTTTTTTTTTTGTTTGTGTCTCCAAAATACTTTACTAAATTCGACTAATAGGACCGGGGAGCCGTTTAAAAATTTATCAATAATTCCTTCTTCCTTTCTTGTTAAGTAGTTTAGTAATACCTTCATAATTTTGTCATCTGCACATTTATGTACTCGAAAAGCATAAAACATATTTTTTACGTTATTTAAAGCATTTTCCCAACTGTAAGTACATGCATATGCAGTGGTTTCGAAATTAAATAAGGGGCCATGTTTCAGGCGACAAAGATTTTAAAAAATTTTCAACGAATAACTTTGAAATTTTACAGGTACTAATAGGAGCACTATGTAAAACAACACACATAATTTCACGGCAATATATTTATTTATTCTTGAGTTATGGGTACAAATGTAATTTTTAATTCCAATTAATGACCTTTATGATAAAAGTTCCAGGCGCTCCAATCTTTGTTCACATTTCATGATATTTTATATAACAATAAAAACAAATATGGAGAAGAATTTTTGGCATTCATTTAAAAGTTATTTTGTTATTAAACTGTAAATATTCTCTTCCGTATCAAATATTTGGCATATATTTTCCAATATCAATAGTTTTGAGTTATTAAGTGTGTTCATTTTAAAATTTCTTTTTGAAACATAAAACTTAATCCTAATTTTTTATTCAAACGGATTAGAGTAACTAATAATAAATTATAGTGATTTCGAGCAATTTTGGAGCGCCTGGAGCATTTAGCATAAAGGCCAATTATACAAATTACATTTATACCCATAACTCAAGAATAAATAAATATATCACAGTGAAATTTTCTACGTTGTCTTGTATAGCGTTCTTATGAATGTCTGCAAAATTTCAAATTGATCAGTTGCATTTTTTTTTAAATGACCTTGGAGGTCCATGTTCGCCTTAAGGTATCCGACTGGTTTAAAATCGTCGTTTTTGATAAAATTATCAAAACGTTTTATGACTTAATTTTGTAGCCTGTTTAACCAGCTTTCTAAAACTGTCTCACTTTTTACTCTACGCGAATTACAAATGGAGTTACAGCTGTTTTATTACCGAACTGGAAGCATTATTTTATGTTGCGTGAAAACTTTAAATGCGTTTTCTGAGAAATGATATTTTTGAGGAAAACTGTTGACCGTAACATTGATTTCTCAAAACGTTATTCAAGTATTGATAGGAATTTTTCTGAGATTGTTTTCTGTAATATGCTCGATGATTTCCTCTAAAAACTAAGGTCAATTTCAAACTTAAGTATTATTTTTAAGTGCTTAAATATACACGAAAAGAATTTTTTATGAAAAATTACCAGTTTAGTAACTATGTTCAGCTATATCTTAAAACTATTTTGAAGTACGAGAAATATTTTAGAGCATAACACAGATAACTGTCATAAAAATGTACTCCTACAAGGATTTATGTATATTTAGAATATGATTTTGTCTATGGCTGTTAGCGTAAGGCTAATATTTTAGTCACTTTTCTTCAAATTTCTCAGTTTTTTAAAAAAAATATTATTTTGAAAGCCTAATTTTACAATATTTTTATAGTTTTAAACATATGCAGTTGAAAAATAACATTAAAAATATATATAAGTTATTTTTTCAAAAAAATGTCTCCGAACACAGTCGAATACCTTAAGGCGGACACCTATCACCAACAACCTAAAGCAATTTTCTTTCAATCGGAAGTGTTCAAAAACAAAGCATTAACCGTTAAAGAAATTTTGAGGCATATGCATGTCAAATAATAAGACGATGATGCAGATCTGCTGAAAATTAAAAGCTGTTCATTGAGTTATAAAATTTTATTTGTCTGAAGCTAAATCAAAATCTCGTTAAAGAATACAGTTAAATCCATTTTAATTCTATTCCAAAGTTGTGGCAATCATTATACTCAAATGAAATAATCTTCAAAGATTAACGTCAGATTAGATTCTACGGTAGAGCAGCTTTGCGACAGACTGTCAATTTTATCAAAATTGTTTCTAGATAACGAAGGATCCTGAGAGAGCTGAAAAAAAACTGTTTTCTATCCGACAGAAAATAAAGGAAAATATTTTTTTTTAAATTAAGGGATTAAAAATATCTTTAGAGCAATTAATTTTGAGACTGCGAAGATTCTGTTGCCAGATCATAATGAGAAAGAAAAATGATTAATCGGTTTTTAAGATGACGTCACTTCCGAAAGAAATTTCGAACATTAATCGACGAAAAATAAGTTTGCTTTAAAGAAAGTTGATAAGAAAGCAGATTATAAATCTTGCTTTTTTTCTTTCGAGTTAATGAAGGAGTTTTATTAAATCTTGCAAGAAGGGTAGTTTTTCTGAAGAGGATTTTATATTCGTCAGTAATTTTGGAACATGAAATCTACATTGTTGGCGTTTTAGTGTTCAAATACATTTGAAGCTACGCAACTAGCAATTTAAATAAAAAATATATTTTAAAAATACACTTTCATGAGTATGGACGAGTTTCCTGTTTTGTTTATTTTGAATTCACAGCTCGTTTTTCGATAATCCTCCGATTCAAACAATCGCCAACTCTATTTGCGTACTGTATCAAGCGCCAAGTTCGAACCAGTTCTTTCTTTCGTATTGTTTAGCAACGGATTCGGAAACCATCCCCTCTTTTGCGCATGCGCCGGGCGGAGTTACTTTCATCAAAATAGGGGGGATGTGCAGAATGGAAGGGTGATGTTTACATTTTACTGAGCGTGATCTAACAAAGAACTCCGAAAATGCACTCATATGACTCATTGCCTAACACTCCTTTCCGGTGTAAAATCGTCCAAAAGTGTTAGTCTGGGAATCCATTGCTGAACAGTACGCAAAGCGTTGAATTCTGTGCTCTTTGAATTCGTTTAATAATTTTTATTTAAAACTGCTACAAACACTCTTAAAATTACTAAATTCCAAATGGAACCATTGTAATGAGTTAAATCGCATGGTTAAAGACTTAACATTCAGTAATAATCGAATTCGCTTAGTTAAAATTGAACCGCCAAACAAGCATTAGAAGTCGCCAGAAAGAGCGATGGCGAACAATTATGGCAACCTTTCCACAAAATGAGGCTCTTATTTTAATTAAACATTCAGAGCTGCAGAAATACGAATATCAAATTGAACATTTTTCAAATTTTCCTTGAGCCAGGGCATTATAAATTTCTACTTTAAGCATTAATTAGCATCTTCAAACAGTGTAATGAAATTTCGAAGATTCCCATTAACGAAGCGTTGCACCGGAAGTTGGTTGGTGAAGCGGAACTTCGGCATTACCCAAAATAAAGAAAACAGAAAACGCAACCATACTCAGAATAAGAATTTTTTATTTTACTTATTTTCTACTCTTTTTAGACTTTAAATTATAACTCCTCACTATGTAATCTTGAAATGAAATTTTTCTCAAATTAACTACCAGATGGCGCCACTCATATGTAATCAAAATTTAAATTATATGCTTCGATGAGCTGATGATTACTTTCTGAAAATATCTAAATAGATCTGTCATCGAGAATAAACAAGTGTACAAAATTTAAAATATCTAGCTTATCATGGAGTGAGAAATTAATTAAAAATTACCATCTTTATAAACATGAAGAATCAATTTAAATGAAAAGGTTTCAACAATTAATGCGTATCTTCTCGAAATGAATCGCAAGTGTTAGAGATTTAAAATTTTACTTGATTGACAATAAAGGAAAATCTAGGCTCCCTTAAGCTTGACTTGAAGCGTTTATTTTGAAAAATATTAGACTCAAGATTCCGTTTTGATTCTATTCTAAACTCTCGGCAATCAAGATTCTTAATAAAATCAATATTCTCCAGAGATTAATGTCAGATTATAATCAAAGGCAGGAAGGATTTACGTCAGAATATCAATTTTGTCAAAGCTGTTATTCAAGGTAACGCAGAATCCTCAGAGGTTTGAGGGGAAAAAATAAATCTTCTTAAACACTTTTCTATCTTACCGAAAATAAAGCAAAATAAGTTGGTTCTTTTTCAGATTAAAGGATTAAAAATTCCTCGAAATCATAGAATATACCAAACGATTCTTATAAGCTGCCGAAAGCTAAATTTTTCCAAAGCTTTAAAATAGTTTTTAAAGAATGATGCCAGATTGAATTAAACTTAAGGTATCCGACTGGTTTAAAATCGTTGTTTTCGATGAAATTATCAAAAAAAACTTTTTATCACTTAATTTTGTAGCCTGTTTAACCAGCTTTCTCAAATTGTCTCACTTTTTACTCTACGCGAATGACAAATGGAGTTAGAGCTGTTTTATTACCGAACTGGAAGCATTATTTTATGTTGCGTGAAAACTTTAAATGCGTTTTCTGAGAAATGATATTTTTGAGGAAAACTGTTGACCGTAACATTGATTTCTCAAAACGTTATTCAAGTATTGATAGGAAATTTTCTGAGATTGTTTTCTGTAATATGCTCGATGTTTTCCTCTAAAAACTAAGGTCAATTTTAAACTTAAGTATTATTTTTAAGTGCTTAAATATAAACGAAAAGCATTTTTTATGAAAAATTACCAGTTTAGTAACTATGTTCAGCTATATCTCAAAACTATTTTGAAGTACGAGAAATATTTTAGAGCATAACGCAGATAACTGTCATAAAAATATACTCCTACAAGGATTTATGTATATTTAGAATATGATTTTGTCTATGGCTGTTAGCGTAATGCTAATATTTTAGTCAGTTTTCTTCAAATTTCTCAGTTTTTTTTAAAAAAATATTATTTTGAAAGCCAATTTTACAATATTTTCATAGTTTTAAAACATATGCAGTTGAAAAATAACATTGAAAATATATATAAGTTATTTTTCAAAAAAATGTCTCCGAACACAGTCGGATACAACTCTTAGGCAAATAAATAAGTGATTTGAGTCATCTACACTAGTAGTTTTGTGAACAGTAGTGCTAGCATCCACAAAAAATCCCTGTTATCTGCTCCTTTTTGCAGGCGTGAAATGTTTAGCCAATTTTCTTCGAATGCATCTCTGTGAATTACCCAAATCTCTGCTTTTATCAGTAATCACAGAATTACAATTAAAAGTCTCTCCATCTCCGAGATGAATCAAATGTTTTAATGCTGCCAAATCCATCATTGACTCGTTAACCACTGAAACCTTTAAAACGGCCGCCATCATGGAGCGAAATCGAAAATTTAAAATTCTAGTCGTTTTTAATGACCTCAAGGAACATTCATGCCGAAGTCCAAAAAAATTAAGCAGCGCGTTGGGTCGTGACGGCGTAACCAACAAATTTACAGACAAACAGATGAAACGCCGAAGGGGTGGGCTGACCTCGTTTCGCTCGGTCAAATATTTTCGTTCAAAGAGAATGGCAACAGTGAAAATAAAAAAATTCTGTACATGGAAGCACAATTTTTAACGAATAAAATTCAATTAATTGTCCGGAAACCTTCATTCAAATTTTCCCTCATGCTTCTTCTCACTTAACAAGCAGGATGTATCTCATTTTTTGTTTTCAAATTTGGAAGAGGAAAAAAATACTCAATTTCTCTTAATGAATAACGAATATATTTTTTAAAATTTTGCATTAATATTATTATTAATATATATATATATATTATTAATAATAATATATTAATATTAATTAATATATATTAATATTAAATAATATATATTAATATATTAATAATACTAATTAATATATTAATATAATTACATAATAATTATGTAATAATAAATAATAATAAAATAAATAATAATAAAAATAAATAAAATAAAATTAATATAATAATTTAATAATAATTAATATATTAATATTAATTTATAATATATATTATTAATATATATATAATTAATAATATATTTTTATTATTATATTATTAATATTTTAAATTTGGAAGAGGAAAAAAATACTTAATTTCCCGTAATGAATAACGAATATTTTTTAGTTTCTTTTTACATCTAACAGGAGCTTGCGGTCTTATGTTTAAAAAAATTCAGAAATATCCGTTATTGGTTGCCAAAAATTGAGTATTTTCTTCCTCTTGGAAATTTTAAAAAAATGAGATTGGTGATGTTGCTCGTTAAGGGAAGATCTGTGATCAAAGTTGAAGAAAATGTTGAGTTGACGGAGTTTCCTGCAGATTAGAAACTATTTATGAAGTTTAACTTTTATGTATATGGATTATCCTTCAGACATTAACGCCAAATTAGACTCAACAATCGAAAAGTGTTAAGCCGGATTCGCAGTTTTATGAAAATTGTAGGATGGTAACGAAATAAAAATAAACAGTCTTCTATCTTTCGGAAAATAAGTGTTTTTAATTTAAAGGAATAAAAATTCCTCCAAAGTGATGAATTTTGAGATTGGAAAGATTCTGTTGCCAGATCATAATGAGTAATGAAAAATGATGAATCGTTTTTTTTTAAAGATTGCGTCACTGGCGACACTTCCGAAAGAAATTTCGAACATTAATGAGCGAAAAGAAAGTCCGATTTAGAGAAAGCAGATTATAAATCTTGCTTTTCTTTCGAGTTAATGAAGGAGTTTTAATAAATCTTGCAAGACGGATCGTTTTTCTGAAGAAGATTTTATATTTGTTATCAGTTCTGGAGCGATAAACATTCTTTGCTAATTTTTTGACGTTGTAGTTTATGGAAGGCTGCGCAACTAGCAATTTAAAATTCTTCCGGGTCTTTTATCAAGAAAACATAGAAAAGGCGCAATTTAGAATTTATTTCTCAGAAAAGCGCAGAAGGATCTTTAAAAACGTACTTTATGTCGCACTGTTTGGGCTTATGTTATTATTATTCTATTTATGAGCTCTATAATGAAAGAATTCAAGCTGGCGCTACACAAGCAAGCATGTCGCGCTGTCTTAACTTTGGAATCCACTGCAAAACTTGTAGGAGGAAAAGTGTAAGTCAAGAGGCTAGATGACACGATGAGTTACTTATATCATCTGACAGCGAACAAAGACACTGTATAACATTTTATCAGAGTTCAAGTAATTTTCACAAATTTTTATTTAACTTTGTTTGTTTCATGCTTACAAAATTGGAATTTCGTAATCGATTTTTCGTTAACATGCTGATATGCTAGCGTTTTGAAATTTTTGACACCTGCGTGTTCTCGATAATAATACTATACTGTTATATTTTCAGATCTTAATTGTCAATTAATCGCTTCCTATTATTAAATACTGTTTCCTTGCCAGTGGTGCCACCTGGAAGTGAATTCGAGAAAAACCGATTTCTACATTCCATATTATTTATAAAAATGAATAGGTCGAATCGGTAGAATAAAAAATTCTACTTTTTATTGCACTGGCAGTTTTCTGTTACCAAAAGTCTGTTTTCAGAACCTCTTTTTATTAAATTTATTTAACAACTCGCAATAGCGAAGCGAATTCATGGTCACGTGACGCAAATCAAACACGCTGCGCTATTTCAACGTCGAAACGAAATACAAATCTAGGCTATCTCTAATCTTTTTTTCCTAGGCGTTTAGTTTGATAAACAGTATAGACCCCGTTTTAATTCAGTTCTAATTCAGCGCGTACTCCAGTTAAGTTTGAACTCCAAAAGTACGTTGAATCTAGATTTGTATTGAATCTAGACTGTTGCCATTGAATCTGCATTAAATAGTTAAAGATAATATAGACTAAAACCCGGTTTATCCGAAATGCTTCTGAAGTCGCAAATCCCGAAAACGCGCACTGTGCTGAAATGATCGCTAAGGCGAGACTTTTTAGCAACGATATTCCCACTTTTTCCGTTTAAGCCTCCCCAAGAAAGTCGGTGATTCATTTTAGAATGCGAAAATTGAAATTATTTGGTATTAATAATATTAATCACGATGCTGTTTGCCTGTGCCTGTCAGGACCATTGCGCCCAAACTCGCCGGTGCGAATATTGCGCCCGACGCAGGGTTCACTTTAAAAAAGAACATAGTGTAGCCTAGAAAGAGGGTTTTGAATTCGTTTTACATTCAAAATATTTCAGAATTACGAGCAGTAATTGGACACAAAATAGTAATAGATGTTCATGGCTTAACAGAAAAAAGCGTTATCCGAAATGGCATCTCCCATGTGTGTGTGGGGGGGAGCACTGCGAGTACACGGATATGAGTTGCTGCCGGAGAAGTAAGCAGGAATTCCCTTCTCCTGTGGGCATAGTTATGCTGGGGGCTTTGGGTCCTCCACCAGCGATAGTACGTACCTCCTTCGGGAGGGGTCGGGTCGTGGCCAGGTGATGGACTCTAGGACTCCTGCCTCAGTGCTCGAGGTATTGCAGCGGCTGTCATTCAGACGACCCGGGTGCCATGGCAGACTCGATTCGTCTGGTTATCCGAAACGGCTTCCCCCTCCTATAGTTCGGTTAACCGGAGTTGTACTGTATATATTACGGTCAATGCGAGTAATCAGTTATTATATATAACAAGAAAATCACCCGTCATGGTTTGATGGGTTCAAATTGCCTCTTCATTCGAGAGATTGCCCGTCAAATCTGACGTGTTTAAATAGATATATATGCGAGAGGAATGTTTAACATTGAAAACAAATAAAATAAACATATGTTTTATGACAGGGAATATTTTTTATTTACATATTTCTTTATTCAAAAAGCCTCTTAGTAAACAACATTCCGTGTGAAGTATTTTTCGTTGTTTAATAATTTCCCTTGTACTTCAGATGTCTTTGTGTAAATTTTGACGTGATTGGGGATCCTAGACCTTGAAAGTGCAACATAGAGCTGTCCATGTGAAAAGACAGGCTCATCGAGGTAAATTCCAACATGATCGAAAGTTTGCCCCTGCGATTTGTTGATAGTTTGTTGATAGTGATCGTGTAAGCTGGAATTAACGGGAACTGGCGGCGGTTGAGAACGAATGGTAAATTCACGTCATTGGTGGCTAATTTAATTCTTGGCAAGAAAACAACATCGCCACGATTGCATTCAGATACAATTTGGCGTCCAAACTATATCACGCGCATGATATACAACTGACTTAATTTACTACTTTCTATTAAAAAACGGAAATTAATTTGAAATATAGGATTAATATAATTTAAAATTTCTCGGGAACTATTGATCATAGCGAAATAAATTTTTAACAATCGATAAAAAATTTTATTTCACTATTTTAGAGCTATTAAATTTGAAATTAGAACAATAATTACTCTTTTAAATTTAAAATTACTCAAATGTAGGTTCTCTAACAATGAAATAATGCTGTTTAACGTCTCGCAGTGCTATGGCGCGAGTTTTATTGTTGATGGCGTCAGAGCGTTACCGGAGGATCTGGGCTATTATATTAGTAATAACCGGCTTATCACATTGACCGCAACATATAAATGCAGGAAAATATTCACAGTTCCCTCGAAATGGGTTCAATTTAGAGGTTAGTCACAAGAAAGAGAGTGTCTCACGACTCTGAGTGCCCGGACAGTGTCTCTGCCCGCATTCAACTGAAGTCTCAAGGACACTCACAGTTATGGTTAGTAAGAAATCGACTACATACCCGAATTCCCACACACCCATTCACAGTGTGTCACCAACCACCTCCGGTCATTTATCCGAAATGTCCATCAGCACATCTGGAATGCATCTGTAAAACATCTGGGAATGCAATTAAAGTACCATTCCCACCTGCGGGTGGCTCGCTGAACGCAAGCATCAGATTGCTGATAAAAGCAGAAACGTGTTTAAATAATTCGCATTCGGAAGAAAACTGGATAAACCTCGGAAGACTGAAATGAAGAGCATATTTTGGGTTTTTTTTCTGTGTCTTTGTTCTATTTATTTTTCTTCTTATTTTGAGTGAGGTCTACTGTTCACGAAACCACTTGTTTATGAAATTACACTTTAATTAATAATCATTTGCCTTCAGAGGTTAACTGTCAGATTAAACTCAACGGCAGAAAAGTGCTATGTTAGTCTGTCAATTTTATCAAAATTGTTTGAAATAACAAAAGATCTGCAGGAAATCTGAGGGGAAAAAAGATTCTTAAACAACCTTCTATCTTTCAGAAAACAAAGGAAAGCAAGCTTTTTAAATTAGTTTAAATTTTCTTTTAAACTAATTAATTCTGGGACTGAGAAGATTCTGTTGCCAGATCGTAATGAAGAAGAAAAATGATTTATCGGTTTTTCAAATGACGTCACTGGCAACACTTCCTAAGAAATTTCGAACACTAATCGGCGAAAAGGCTGTTTATCTTAGAGAATATAAACTCCCCTGATAAGAAAACTGTTTATAAATATTTTTTTCTACTTCCCAGTTAATGAAGGAGTTTTATTAAATCTTTTCAGAAGGATCCTTTTTTTAAAAAAATATTTTATATTCGTTATCAGTTTTAGGAAGAGAAATTTGCGTTGCTAAATATTCAACGTCCTAATTTAAGGGAACTTGACAACTAGTAGTTTAAAATGAGAAGTTTTAACACCTTTTTTCGAAATTAGGGGCAAAATGGTCTTTACTTTGTTCAAAGAAAATGGGTCATTTTATTAGTAGCAGTCAAATTTACAGTGGGTGAAAGTGTGTTAGTTCAATATTGTTACAAAATTTCTCTTGTTACTTTCTCGTATACGAAGTATACAAAGAGAAAGTATTGTAATCGTCAAAAAATTCGAACTCGAGATTTTGACGAATCTCCACGTTTTAGACCTCCCTGAGTCCGAAAAACACAATTTTGGAATCATGTCTGCCTGTGAACACGATAACTCGAAAACTATTAGAGCTACGGGGATGAAATTTGGTATGTGGCATTTACACATAATTTCTAGGTTTCTAGCAAATTTTGGTTAAATTCCGTCCACGGGAAGTCTGTCTGTCTGTCCGCGGTCATGGGAACACTATAATTCAAAAACTTGAATAGCTAGATGAATAAAATTTGGTACACAGTTTTATCATCATGAATGTAGGTATCTATAAAAGTTTGGGCCAAATCCGTCCAAGGGTTGACTGTCTGTCGGTCTGTATAATCGCTTACTTGTAAAAATTATATCTCCTACACCCTTTGGCTTAGATAAATCATGATAGGTATGACGTTTGCTAATATTAATTATAGATCTGCGCTCAAATTTCGTTTCAATCCATTGAAAAAAAGATATTCAAATTGCATATTTGGTTCAAAATGCACATTGCGACTGTGCGGTGTCCAGCGTTTCCCTTATTTTACTCAAGTTAGTATAGTTGGCTTTTGACCTCGGCGGTCTACGAAGTATTGTAGCTTCGGAAAGTATGGCAACCCCCTGAACCCGAAACTTTGTTCTGACATTCTAAAGATGGAAGGTATGGTGAAATCTTACATGATATTTGTAGTAAGATTTCGATCTCAAAAGCTTTAGATAAAGTTGTGGTACCTCAGCGCGCGTAAAAATTGAGAACTTACGAAATTTTTAAATTGTTATCATTTTCCTTTTACACATAATCATAAAAATGTGCGCAGGTCATTTTAAAATTATAATGACTCAGAGTTTAGGAAGAAAACGGGACAAATAGTATACGGGACGTATGGCAACCCTAGTTAGGTAGAGGGAAATATGTTCCCTTTGTTGATTTTAATTTACTTACTCATAATCGCTATTTGTTATTTTTTATTTCTGGGCATGGTCCTTTTCCTGCTTATCTTTTTCGTTTCAAAATTTTAAATAGTCCTAATTGCATCTGCGGTGGCCTGGGGGATCCGGACCACTTCGTGTTCAGCTGCCCTCATACTAAGGATTTTCATTTAACTTGTCCATCTGGGATTTTTAAACCTGATTGGTTCTCTAGTGTTTTGAAGAATGTTGGTTCACTGAGGAGGCTTCAGGAAATCTGCGTGATTTCTAACCGTATTTGTAATGAGTTGAAGAGTTTAAATTGATTTTTTTTTCTTTTTTTTTGTGTGTGTGTGTGTGTGTTCTCTGGTTGGTCTTGGTTTTGTTGTTTGTTTGCTTGTAAACATTTTACCTATTGCTTGCTTGTTTGTTGTTTTATTTTATTAATTTTTTTTTTTTTTGAAATTGATTTTTTGGCTGTTTTCGATGATTGGGCCTTGGAGTACTTTTCCTGTGTTTTTTTTTCTTCTTAATCCTTTGTAACTTTTGAATTTTTGGGTATTTAATGGATCCATTGTTTGACTTTGGATTTTGGTTTGCTTTAGCTTGCCAGAATTTGAAGTACTCAGTTTTTGATTAATGATTTCAGAAGTACCCATATTGGTTTTTTTTTTTTTTTACTTTATTGATTGTAAACGTTACTGGAGCTTTTCTCGGTTGTTCTTGGTCTACTTATGTGGTTATAATGCTTATGCCTTGGTTTTGTTTGTTTTTATATATTTTGGATTATATTCAATTCTATGATTGTACTGGTGTGCTTGTTATCTTGCACGGGACTTTTGGGGTTTATAACCTCTGCCCCCTACCCACGGGGCGTTGTAAATATGTTCTGTGTTTTGTGTTTGTTTGGTTTCATGGTTGTTTGTTTTATGCAGTAATTTTTGTTTTTCTGTAATAGTTGATTCACGGCTCTTGCCCCAATTGGGCTATGTAGTAAATCATGGTATCTTGTTTTAAATTTTTGTTATTGAACTTTAATTTTTGTATTTTGCTGTATTTTAATTTCTATGTTATTAGATACTTTCTGTTTTTGTTTAACAATCTGCAATTCGGTGGTTTAAGCCGCCCATAAGGTTCTTTTACTGTTTATATGAAGGTTTTGATATCCATCGCAACTTTCTGTTTTGTTTACTATTGACACTTACTGTTGTTTGTCTTTATGAATTTTATTTGTTATTTGTAATATTGTTAAATTAGGTACAATTGATATGTATTTATTGACAAATGATGTATATTGACACATTTTGGAATTTTTTCTTATGGTTCAGTTGTGTTTGAGACTTTAATTATTGTACTTCGTATTTTTCCGTCGATTGTAAAGTAATAATTTTCTGTTTTGTTTATTTAAGCCCAATTGGCTTTTTGTAACATTCCTTAGTTTAATAAATGCTGTCTGGTTCTCTTTCCCCGGCTGCCCTTGTGGTGTCTTACACCCAAAAGGGTAGGCCGGCAGTCGTGGGTTGAGAATGAGAATGAGGTAGAGGGAAATGACACCTTTTTGGGAAGTATACGAGAAAGTTTAGGGGAGACCACTCCCTCTGGTGTGTGTACGTGAATGCAGATTAAGAAGCAGGATAATAATAAAAAAAGACTCTATTCCACAAGGCTTTCAGCAGAAACAGTAACGTAGCACGGGTTACAAAACTAGACAGCTCCTGTACAAATTTACAGCAGAGATCACCAATAAATCTCGGACGCAGCGCTTTCAAATGTCTCTCAAGACAGCTCTTGTACAAATTTACAGCAGAGCTCACCCCTAAATCTCAGACGCAGCGCTTTCAAATGTCTCTCAAGACAGCTCTTGTACAAATT
>BGPR01003292.1:18368-33455 GCA_013235015.1 Araneus ventricosus | reverse complement strand
TCTTGTACAAATTTACAGCAGAGCTCACCAATAAATCTCAGACGCAGCGCTTTCAAATGTCTCTCAGTTCACCAGCTTGCTTGTCGATCAAAGTCCAACTGACTCTCTTGGTTTGAGAGCTCGCTTTTATGACTTTTCAACAACAAGTGACGTCATTACGTAGGAAGTGACGTAATCTCTAGAAGCTTCATGAAATTACTGGCTCCCAGTAGAGATAGGACGATAGTGCAGGACTTTTCTAGAAAATTCCTTTTGTTGCCAAAGTCGCCAGGTTGCCAAAATGGTCGCCAAGTTTATCGCCAAGATTACCATCTCAGGGAAATAACTTTACAAATTCGTAACAATATTATTGCTTCCCACTTATGGGGCACCTCAAATATAGGTCGAGAACCTGCCGTACAAGTATGCAGTATCTCGCCTCCCTGTGGGATACAATAATGGTGTGGTTAATGAGTTACTTCCTACCGATGAAGGGCCGTACATCTGTCTGAGGGGTCGTCCCATTATTTACCCGTATTGGGGAAATAATGTGACGACCACAGCGTCCAAATTATTTGTCGTGGCGGCCGGATCATTTATGTTTTTCCGCATGCCTAGACTGGACAGACTAACTCCTTTGTGGTTATGATTTAGCATGATTGTGACGTTTGGCTTAATTTAATATAATAATACACTTGTATTTAACTTCACGATTTGTTTTATATTTGTTAAAACGAAGTTTTGTAATCAATTTTTCGCTCACTCACTAATGCGCTAAAGTTGTAAAATTTTGCATACTTGCACGTTCTCTATGATAATTCATCTTTTTGATACTTTCAGTGACGTGGTGGCCTAGCGGTGAGGTCTCAGTTCCGGGGCCGGAGGGCTCTAGCTTCGAAACCCAATTCCGCTGAGGGCCCGTCTGTATTTTCAGTTTAGTGGATCGTAGTGGATCAAATGTCCTCCCCGCAGGTGTACTGCGTAAATTTCAGGGAGGGGGTGCCAGATTAGATGTCGTCCTTCTCCCGCTGTTCAAAGTGAAGAGGTCTGCACCACAATAGGTCTCGCATTGCTTCAAATCGTGGCTTTAAAGTAACTCAATTAAACTTTCGATATTTTCAGTACTTGTTTGTCAGTTAATCTATAAATTCAATTAAATTTTTGGTATATAAAAGTATCGCCGGATGATAGCGAAAGTGAGGAAAAATTATTTCAAGATTCCATGATATTTATAATACAGTAAAAGTTTGATTAACCGTCCGTTTCTGTTATCAGTCATCATCAATCCGTCATCTCTGTGCATTAATACTCTTATGTGTTGAAGTTTAAATTCATCGTTCTGGAAAATTTATTTATTTATTTAAAGAAAAGCACACTACAGAGTAAACTTCATTTACAGAGTGCTGACAAACACACAAAGAACAAAAGTCACAATGAGTAAATAGAAAATAAAAAGAATATGCCTTAGAAAACAAAAAGTAGAACACAGAGAATACATAAAATCATAAAACGTATTCAAACGTATATATAATTAAAAACGAAAACACATAATCACAAAACTTTAAGACACACTATGACACCAAAAGCCGTATTTTTTTTAAAAAATAAAGTTCATTTCCAAAAGGCACACACTTGAGATTAAAAAAAATGCAACACTTAAGATAAAAAATAAATCAAACACGGCGCCAAAAAACTGGTCGAATACATAAGAACACGGAAAATCAAATAGCATAAAAATATAAAACATATCATGTATTTAAAAGATGCAAACATTTCGACTTAAAAGCACCAGGAGACATATTAAAAATGTCAAGTTCATCAGAGAACGTGTTAAAAATTTTATAAAACCTATATAACGAGAACCTGTTAATATAATTAAATTTTGAATCTAAATTTGGAAAGGAACTCTGGTTTCTTAAAAATCTGGCGGGCACAGCGAAATCTTTGAGCTCATTATATCATTACAATCAATTGAACCATTAATAACTTTGTAAAAGGAAAGAACGCAAGAAACATCTCGTCTGAAGGATAAACTAGGCATATTAGAAATGTTACGTAGTAGTGAAGAAGTACAACGTGCAAGTAAAATCCATTTTTTTTGTAAGTAAATATCTCAAGAAGTTGGTCTGTATTCGCTCAATAATTTCAATTTTGTTTCGGTAATTGGGATTCCAGATAATACTGCAGTATTCCAGATTGGAACGAATATGAGCGCAATACAAGACCTTGAGGGTAAGTTCACTGGAAAATTAAACACAGCATGTACGTATAATCCACTTTTAAAGTATTTTATTTTCATTTTCGTTCCAAGCCAGCTGTGGAATCAGGTTACTAACTGCACATGTATCAAGAGATTTCTGTTATCCGCTTGTTCGGTTATCCGTCCAAGCCCTGGTCCGGAGGACGACGGTTAATCGAGGTTTCACTGAAATAAATTATTAATTCAAGACTAAAAAGCAGAAAATAGTTAAAGCAAAAAAAATCCATTTTTTAGTACATTGTGAGGTCTCCCCTTCCCTAGTTCCCACCACAACAGGCCACACAAGAAAACCCTAGAGCATCTGAGAGGAAAGCGTAAGAGTCATAAAACTGGTCCTAAACACAGTCCGGTGTTACGCAAACCCAGAGAGGTTCAGAGGAGGACGAGCGTGGTATCATTTGTAAAGACGCCACAAATAGAACCGACAAAAGACGGACAGTTAAGCGTTGCCCGCTTCGAATGTTAGCCTGGAAGGAAGGCGCACGACTGCGGTTGGATGATTTGTTCAGCTCGCTGACAAATCACTGAGAATTAATTCTTCGGCCACACCCCTGGCCTCTGAGGGCAGGTGTTTAAGAAGGGAAGACGATAGCTGAGAAGTAAACACACGGGGTGCTACTCCGTGGTGTTGGTTTTTCGGAATCTGAGCTTGATGAAACGGGCGTTTATTGACACCGTGATTTTAGCCAAATCCTTGGCTAGGCTAGCTCCTTTGGTGAGCTGTGGAATTGAATAATAGCATCCCTTTGGTGGATCGCTGGAATTTAGAGTGCGTTTTGCATAACCTCGCTGTCAAATACCGAACCCGGTACCTCTTACTCATCCTGAGTAAATCTTTAGTCAGAGCCTGGCTATAAAACTCGCTGTGGTGGATTACTGCAATTAATTGAGCGTCCTGTGACCTCAATTTCATCTACCGGTCCTCGGTGTTTACGAAACTCGCCCTGAGTTGAACTCTCACAGTTCCTGAACTTATTATCATTTGCTTCACGAGTAAACTCACCTTAGTAACTGCGACCAAGTCCAGTCACGTTCAGTATTGACTCTCGCGATGCAAATCAGGGATTTATTCTTTATTCTTGAATGTACAAATCATTTGTAAATGTGACCTGCAAATAGGCCATTAGTCAAGAAGTTTTATTAAATTTTGATCTGCGGTAATTCTGTGTCTGTTGATCTCTGATCAGATCCCGGTAACACTGGGCTAAGACCCTATAACATTCATAGAAACGCGTTTTTAAAAATTGTTTTCATGATTTTCATTTCAAGAATAATTTATTTTTGCTACAATACCGGACTGATAAACCTTCTTTGCTGATTTTTTTAATTTATAGGAAGTTGCGCAAATTGTTAATTTTTTCGTAGCATTTTTTTTTTATATAATGCATTTTGAGATTGAAAAGAACTCTGTTTCCACATCATAATGAGTAAGAAAAAAGGTGAATCGGTGCTTAAGATGACGTCACTGGCGCAAAGAAAGTTTCATTTCGACTGAGCTGATAAGAAAGAAGTTTATAAATCTTTCTCTTTCTCCTTCCAGTTAATGAAGGAGTTTTATTAAATCTCGCAAGATGATTAGTTTTTCAAAGGATAGTTATATTTGTTATCAGTTTTGGAACGATGGACCTTCGTTGCCAATTTTTGACATTGTAATTTATGAAAAGTTCCGCAATGAGCAATTCCCAATAGGAAGTTTTTCACAACGTTCTGCGAAAATGCGTGCAAAATGGCATTCTATATGTTTATCGAATGGTGTTTCATTTTAGAAATGCCCCGAAACCCCTCTAGAGCGGTCAACCTCCGTTCCCATGACAATTGCCATTCAGAAGGCAGTTCTCAAGGGTTTCGGTGTTTGGACGTGCAGAATACGTATTTAAACAAGCCCTAATTCATTTCTGATGAAGTGAATTTTAAAACTCATCTAAAGAAAAAAAGCACTTTATACAAAAATTTTCTATTTGTTTTTTGAGATACAATTTGTATCAACTTGGATCATCGAATTTTAGTAACAATGACCTTCGGAATGCTCCAGTCCCGTGGAAGCCGTACTTCACTTTTATCTTCATATTGTTACGAAAATCGTCCTGTGGGTGTGCGGTGACAGCAGTCCAACAAGCAGGATAACGGAGAAACGACGCTTTATTCACGAATATTCCGTAGAACAGGAAGAACAGCAATCGCACAGATTAGCAACACTAACAGACAGCAATTCGCTAACGATAGCTGTAACAAAACTGGTCTCACCAGCTCGCACTGCTGACAAAACATCAAAGAGATACAAAGACCGCCAAACACACTCCAAAGACGTTCACTCGTCTCAGCACCTTCGGGTTTTTATACCTTTTCCGACAAGATGTCTCGTCGCATAGAATCATCTAGTACATTCTCATATCTCTGTTTCTAGTAGAGATAGAGGCATTCTATTGTATTACCGCCAATAGAAAAATCCCAAACAGGGCGTTATGGAAAAGGGATATTCCACTAAATTTTGGAGGTTAAGGAAAGGTGTTTATTTCATTTGGCGCAGATACAATCGACAGAAGTCTCATTTCGCTTTGTACTTCGGTCGAAAATGAATTCTCGCCTTACGAAGTGCGCTTAGTTCGCCAAATGTTGCGGTTGATTTTATACCCGTTTACCTCCTTTCTTCGACTCGTCTGCTTGCGACAACCCTGTCCAGGGTTTTTCTCCTGGCGGTAGGACAGTAGCATTTTCGAAATCCTTCATTTTGTCGCCAAAATGCTCGCCAAGTGTGTAGTCAAGATTGGGATCATTGGCTTGACGTCCCCCGATAGCTCGCTCCATCAGACCTGATGTCCGGTATACAGGACATCAACTTTCAACTGCACCTATTAATTCAATAATCGATGAAACTAGATGCTGTTTTTTTTCATTTTATTCTCGACTTTCTTATAATTATAATCTTAACAAGAATTTTTCGTTTCGGGGGTGGAATAATTTCGTTACTTTAATATATCCAAAAAAAAAAAAAAAAAATCGGAAAATCTTCGTTCTTCCAAAATGGAATACTGAGGTGAATTTTGTCTTTCAGTCAATTTCTTGCATTAAATCCTTTGTTTACATTTTAATATACTTGCGCAATATTTTATTATCCTTTGGCTATTATATTACAATAAAATTTGCGTAAATGTTCGTCTTTTTTCAGTTGAAACATCCGGACTATTGTCCGGATGTCGGACTATTGTCCGGATGTCGGACTCGGGACAACTTTTTTAATTTTTCACCTATAGTCTTAACATTTTATTTATAAGATACCCTTTGCAGTAGAACACAGTACACCAAAGGAAACCAGCGGGCATGTTCTCCCCTAAACTTTCTCGTATACTTCCCCCAAAAGGTGCCGTTTCCCCTTTCCCCGCGTGGATAAAAAAAATTCGAACCCATTGTTACCCAGAATCCAATGACTATCAGAAGGGTTTTCATTATAGTGATTCGAAAATATCTAGGCAAAGAATGAAATTCAAAGAGATGCGTAACGATTTTCCTCTCTTACCGGCTCAAGGACAAACTGTCGTAATTCTCTACTCCGTAATGAAATTCCTCTCCGTTCTTCCAGTACGCATGCGCGTGGAGATAACGGATTCTCTTCAAAAGTAAATTATACGGACCGACAGACAGTCAACCCTTTGACTGATTTGGCCCAAAATGTTATACAAACCTAAATTCATGACGATAAAACTGTATACCAAATTTTATCCATCTAGCTTTTCAAGTTTTTGAGTTATAGTGTTCGCATGACCGCGGACATACAGACAGACAGACTTCCCTTTGATGGATTTTGTCCAAAATTTGATAGAAACCTACAAATTCTGTTTAAAGACCACATACCAAATTTCATCTCCGTAGCTCTCATAGTTTTCGAGTTATCGTGTTCATAGACAGACATTATTCCCAAATTGTGTTTTTCGGACTGAGGGAGGTCTGAAACGCGGAGATTCGTTAAAATCTCGAGTTCTAATGTTTTGAGGATTACAATGCTTTCTCTTTGTATACTTCCTACACGAGAAAGTGAAAAAAGTCTCACTTTCTTAGATCCGACTTCAAGGGCTTTGTAAATCTCCCTTTTCAACCATAAGACTAACAGTACGGGGAAGCGACATTACAGGTTCGTAACAATATTGAGAAGGGAATGAGTCATTTCGATCCAATTTCCGGTGCAGAAAGGAGTGAATTTCATTGAAGCTGAAGGGACCAACAACTCGGCCAACAGGGGTTGAGTGGCCGCTACGAGAGGTTATTTTGACATGATGTCTGTGGGCCCAAATTGCCGTTCCAAACATGAGTGGCTGCTGAGAGAAGTTTTAATGCCATTCTATAGTATACAGTGCTTTAAGCTGCGCTTCTTTAATATCACTTTAACCCGCTGGAGGCGGTCTAAAACTGTCCTCTTAACAGCGATGACGGCCGGCTTGAGGCGGTTGGGTTCCTTTGAGGGGAGGGGAGGTTCTGAGATCGCTTAGGAGATAAGCGCTGTAAGAGGCCCAATTATCCTTGCCAACCGCAGCCCGTTTCCGAGCGCCTTAAGAGAAGGATATATTAGGGGGTAGGGTGGTGGGGTAAATAACCACCCATGTTGGGAGAGTCCAACTCATGTCGCATCCTCCCAAAAGGTCCGGTTTAAAAGAGGCTAGAAGAAAAAAGTCGCCTAGGAATTAATGAGCTAATGTGTTTGGCTTCTGTGAATATCGTATTTAAATGCTCAACAGCGGAATGCATTTATCATCACGTGATACACACCAAACACGCCACGCAATTTTAATTCCGGAATGCTTTGTGCGCCTTGCTGGAGGGAAAGTTTAAAACAACCTGCAGTCAGGTGACTTATGTCCGTGCGTTTGTCATGTGGTAGAGAACATCACGTGAAATGATATGTGCTCATGTGCAAACGTTTATCAAGTCTGGGCCGTTTTAGACTCCTTATAGGACTGAAACCTGTTTATGACGATATTGCAGGGACCTAGCAAAAATATTGTAATAGAACGGGTTGTCGCTGTCGACAGTTCGAGCATTTGCGTAGCCAATGTTTATGTACTGTCTGCCCGCCAGGAGTACTCTGCTCGCCAAGTTGTCTCGTTGACGGCGGTCGCTATAGAAACTGGTTATGTTAGGGAAGATCCATTTCGAATTGGAGGAATCCGACGGAAGTCGGGGTTTTATTTTATTCTTGGGGCCAGTTTGCGGCGGTAAAAAGAGTGCATCATTAGTGAACTTCTACCTACTCGAAATGGATTCCTCCAACGATAACCTGTTTCTATAGTGACCGTCGTCGATGTGACAACTTGGCGAGCAGAGTTCTCCTGGCGGACAGACAGTACATATGCATATACTAACGTATCGACTAATTTTACTAAGCTAATTAATTAATTATTTACTAACCATCATCTTACAATTACTCGCTGATATGAAAATGTATTTTATAAACTACAAATTATTTAAACTTTTTTAAGAACTTTAAAGAGAAAATTTTAATTAAAAATTTTATTAACAATAAAAGTATGCAGAAAAGGGAGATGTAAGCAGATTTTTATTTTATAACTAGCCGCCTTCGGCGACCTCCTTGTTCGCCGGGAATGCGATTTCATTTGTATCTTACATCATTTTATATCCATGGTTCTCTTAACAACGTAATTTTAAACTTCAAATTGTGGTAGATATTTAACCCATGTTCTTTTAGTGGCCTTGTACCTGTTCTGTTCATTGTCTACATAAATGCCCCCAATGGAGTCAAATAACTGACCATGCCATGTAATCTCTAATTCCATGTTGTCGGCACTATCAACACTTTCTTATTTCTCTTTCGAAATATCATTAAAAGGGTGTAGAACATTTTATGACCAGCGGCATGTTAGTTGGATTAAAACATGCTGAAAAAAGAATGAAAACATAGCAACCATAATCATTCAGCTTACTGGATATATTTCTAAAGCAATATCTCGGAGAGCTTGGTTTACAGATTTCACAAACATTTTGAAGAAATAAAATATGAAAAAATGTATTAGGATATTATCTCAGATTACAACAATGAAAGAGAAATATGCAATTAAATATTTGTTTCAACATTGAAAACGGTGTGAGCTGCTTTGCAACAATGAAAAGTGTTGTTGTAAACTATGCATAAAAATATATTTAAAAATTCATTAAAATTAGAGAAAAATAGTACAAAACCTTAATTCATATCATTGAAAAGGCAATTTTTTGCACTTTCAGATAGTGTAAAAACATTATTTGGTCTATAATATTTTCGGAAGTCATTAAGGAAAAACCTCAAAATTTAGCTTAATTTTTAATTAATTTAAAATCTAATAAAAATTTCAGAACAAGGTATCCTAGGTGCACATTCCCACCCTCCAAAGAATGTTTGTGCCAAATTACGTAGCTCTCGATACAGCGGTCTGCCTGTAGAGGACCAACACACAGACACACATTCTCCTTTATTATTAGTAGAGATAAAACCAATGTTCTAGGTATTGTCTTCTAATGCCAATGTTTTACGCCGCGCCATTATAGATTTAAGGTTTTACCACATCAAAAACGAACTTCAAGGAACAAGTGGTCAGTCCGAAGACTTAATTGAGATTGAATAGGTTCCACGTGCCCATCTGAAGAGAACAAGCATCCCATCTCCCTGCTGCAACACAGATTACGGTTTTAGTCCCCCGATTCTTCTGTCATCTCATATTGTAGACTATAGGGAGGAGTTTTCAAAAAAAAGTAATCGGGACTGTCCTCTGCTAGTTTTCTAAAAAGGTAAAATTATCATTACAGACAGGTGCATCTAAGGAGTGTTTATCGCTGCAGGCAGGTTCAAAATACGTTGAGTAAATAAGAATTCCGCAGGGACCAAAGAGAATATCGTTATAGGCAGGTTTATCGTTATAATCAGGTTTCACTGTATCTTAAATATCTTAACGCGAACTAAATATAAATTAGAACAGATATTAATTACATGAAATATTTTATATTATTTACAAATATCACAATATGTATATTTCGCAATAATTTAATTTTTTAAGGCAGTTAAAACGATTTATTAATTTATTTTTACAAAAAAGTTAATGACTTCATTACAAAAGATTTATTTATTTATTTTGAAAATTAATTATGCCACGCAAAAGGTTTAGGTAATTAATGAAGAAATTCAGAGGATATTACTTATTTATTTATATCTTTTTTTATTCATTAGGTCACTGCAAACGATGGATTAATTTTATACATTATGTAAATTACTCCACTCATTCTTCTAATCGAAGCCAGAAAATTTTTGAAAGGACGCAGGAAAAAAAGTCGTATCATTCTAAGATAATAAATACCTCTTATCTTAGCTCTCTCTCTTTGGCCGTCTCATAACACAAAATTAATAACCTAAAAGCTCCTCCATTAATCTGTCTAATAACGTAATTTCGTCTTTTCCAAGACTACTGCCTTGCGAGCGCGATATTTAATTGGAAAATCGTTACAGCCCGTTTGCAGCGATGTAATGAACGAGTGGGTTTTGATCCAAATTAAGAATTAATAGCAAAGCGAATTCACTGAAATATTTATACATTTTGATTACGGTAATTACTATCAAATATTCGTTAAATTAATAAAATGCAAACTATTTCATGATTTCTCTATTTATTTATTTAGTTATTTTAATTCGAATGAGGTAATTACGTCTCTGTAAACGATTAATATGAGCTAATATTATAAACGATATTAATGAAATAAAATGCAAACGATTTACATCATTTATCTGATTATTTATTTAGTTATTTTAATTCGAACGAGGTAATTACATCTCTGTAAACGATTTACATGAGCTAATATTATAAACGATATTAATGAAATAAAATGCAAACGATTTACATAATTTATCTGCTTATTTAGTTTTTTTTAATATTATACGATCAGTAGTTTGTATGAGTTCAAATTGAAAACCATTAAAAGGTCAAACTTAGTTTAATTTAGTTATTTTAACGTCCCGTTTTAAAGCAACGCGAGGGCTATTTGGGGACAGACCTTGTCACTTTGAACCGCGGTCAGATGACGAGGACGACACCTGAGTTGGCAGACCCCTCTCCAAACTTCCAAGCTACACCAGCGGGAGGGGACTTGGCCACTATGTATGATTTAACGTGCAACGGGCCCCATACAGTGCATCTAAGTCTTTCAGTGGAATCGGGTTTCGAACCTGGAACCCTCCGGCCCCCAAACCGAGACCTGACCTCTATCTATTCCACCGAGGCGTGATTTAAAGGTCGAAAACTTCTTCACTTCAATAAGATTGAAACGTTTTAATCGTTTACCTGTTTATTATGTTTTAAAATTTCATATTACTTAATTACGGCACTACAGGCGTTTTATACGTAGAGGAAGGTTGTCGAATTTCTATTGCCTGGGCGTTTTTTAATTTACAGTGATAGAGTAGTAATTTTAATTGAAAGCAAGTAATAGAACTTTCCGTAGTTTATTTATTTTCAAAACTACTTAATTAACTTTTTAGAAAATACAATTTGAAATAGGAAAGAAATGGCGTTAAAAATTGCAACATCAGGGAAATCAAGGAACCCGGCTGCTCAGATTGGCTCACCGGTTCCCCAAATTGGACCACCCTTTTTTGTGAGCACATTTAAATCAAAAATATTCTTCGATTCTCAAACACACTAGCACACAAGTACGATATTTTATGCACTGTATAACTTTTTATACTTTCTTCGTTTCCTCACATATGATAAAAGCAAAAATATCTTTCGATTCTCACACACACTAGGACACAAGTACGATATTTTATGCACTGTGTCACTTGTTATATTTTCTTTGTTTCCTCACATATGATAAAAGCGAAAATAGTTTTCGATTCTCACACACACTAGCACACAAATAAGATATTTTATGCACTGTGTCACTTCTTATACTTTCTTCGTTTCCTCACATATGATAAAAGCAAAAATATCTTTCGATTCTCACACACACTAGCACACAAGTGCGATATTTTATGCACTGTATCACTTCTTATACTTCCTTTGTTTCCTCACATATGATAAAATAAGTACGTA
This sequence comes from Araneus ventricosus, assembly GCA_013235015.1. Taxonomy (NCBI): domain Eukaryota; kingdom Metazoa; phylum Arthropoda; class Arachnida; order Araneae; family Araneidae; genus Araneus; species Araneus ventricosus. Next base: position 22,157 of record BGPR01003292.1, on the reverse strand, counting down.
GCCTTAGTGTTTGCTCTTTTTAAACCAAATTTGATTCCGAAATATACTTTTTACTTTCTTGCATACGAAGTATGCAAAGTGAAAGCATTGTAATCGTCAAAAAATTCGAACTCGAGGTTTTGACGAATCTCCACGTTTTAGACCTCCCTGAGTCCGAAAAACACAATTTTGGAATTATTCCTGTCTGTCTGTGAACCCGATAACTAGAAAACTATTAAAGCTACGGGGATGAAATTTGGTATGTGGTCTTTAAACATAATTTGTAGGTTTCTATCAAATTTTGGACAAAATCCGTCGAAGGGAAGTCTGCCCGTCTGTCCGCGGTCATGCGAACACTATAACTCAAAAACTTAAATAGCTAGATGGATACAATTTGGTACACAATTTTATCGTCATGAATGTAGGTCCGTATAATATGGCATACATATTTTACTCAAGTTAGTATGGTTGGAGTTTGACCTTGGCGGTTTACGAAGGAAATTGTAGCGAGCCGCAACACGCTCTTCGGAAATTATGGCAACCCGAATCGAAACTTCGTTCCAGATGGAAGGTATGGTGAAATCTTGCGTGATATCTGTAGTAAGATTTCTTACTCAAAAACGTTAAATAAAGTTGTGGTATCTCAGCGCGCTTGAAAATTGAGAACATACGCAAATCTTTTTTAAAATATTAAGTTTCAGGAATTCATGAATTTTATATGTTTCATTGTAAATCCCCATTCATAATTTTTTTCTCAAAATAACCAGGCCTTGGGTATATACCCTAAGAATATTTACCTACCCACTGGGTGTTTACCCACCCCACATTACTGGTCGTATGCGAGAAAGTTTCGGGGAAGTCATTCCCGCTGGTTTTGCTTTGGACTCTTCCATTTCTATTTCATGAGGACTACTAATGATTATAACTGCTTTCTGGGTAATTCCTCAAGCTCAATAAAATAGTCCCATTGATTAAATTAGTCTAAATTTAGGCAACTATTTGCGGTTCAGTCTAAGCAACTTTTAGACAACCTCCCCAAAAAACAACTTTAATTCAATTATATTTGACCTTACTTAAATTATTTTAATAAAAATTTTGCACTATTATTGTAGCCAATCAAATTTCCTATCTCAGATACTACCTGCACAAAAACAGGGTATAGGATATTAGTCATTTCTTAGAATATTTATTCGTGATGTTTTAATGTAACAACTTGTTCTCTAACTGTAACCAAGTAGCTCTTTCTCTTGAAAATGATATCATAGACCCTTTCGCATCGTTACAATACAATTTGCCTGTTTTACGGCCCAAATATTTATTAGAATTGAAGTTATGATACCTCTAGAATCTAGGCGTTTATTTCATTTAGAATGTTTTATTTGTTTTCTCTCTTGAAAATAATATCATACACCCTATTCACATCGATACAATACAATTTGCCTGTTTTACGGTCCAAACATTTATTAGAATTGAAGTTATGACACCTCTCGAATCTAGGCGTTTATTTCGTCATTTAGAATGACTTATTTGTTTTTTATCGTCAATGTTTCCAAAAATTTAATAAGTTTATAATTTACTAACAAAGTCATTGCGCGTTTGAGTTTTCGGTGCACAGATATAATTCGAATTTATATAATGATAGATATAAATTCAGATATATAATGACAGATACAATTCGAAAAAGGGTTATTCGAATACAGAGGAAGACTCAAATGTTTTAGATTTCTCAACACCTCTAGGTTGAATTTTTCGACGATAACAGTGCTTTTTTTTGTACTTCGAATAAGCAAAAGTGTATAGTACATAACAATGGGAGAGTAATAAACCTAATACTGAATAAATTCTAATTAATACGACCCCAGGTTCAAGGGAAACTTACAGAAGGGAAGTTAGACAAGAAGTGGCTGCATTACTACAGAGAGAAAAATTTTCACTACCGCACTCTAATAAGGCAGAAGAGAAACCTTTCATTTAAATTATATACAAGTGGTAAAGGAAAAACAACAACAGTAAACAAAGTAGCGCCATCTGGTGTGCGAGACACAAATCACTGCGATCTTATACCGAAAGTAAAAATGCAGTGCTAGAAAGAAGATAACCGAAAATCCCACGTTTTCAAGATAAAAACGAAAATTCTCAATTTTGGCGAGGTGCTTTAAGTTATATTATCACATAACGCATAGACACTTTATAATTCCTTGACACCACTTATATGACTGTAGGTGTCGCCGCTCTGACTTTAAAATGGGCGCTATCGTAATTACACTGAGCACTCTACAAACTTTTGCAGGTGGTTCTGTGTCGTGCAACAACGACCAGTTCGTTCCCAGCCTCAAATAAACGGTAACTTCATTTCAATCTCTATCGTCTTCTACCTTCTCATTAAGATGCGGTGGAAAAATAAAAAGCTTAACTACCAAATCTTTTGAACTATAACTATTACTTATTTTAGTTCCTTTTTCCCCATTTTAATTCGAAAATTCTTTCACAATTATACACTTCTCTAGAAATGAGAATCATTTCGGTACGAAGATGTTTCGAATTTTTTTATTTTTTCAGAAAACTCTTTTTTTCTCTCTTAAGCGGAAATTTAACTGCATTTAGAGTTTGAATTCAAAAGTAATATTCCTTCTTGTAGCAATGAGGAGCCGTATTAAAAGTGGGATTCTGTTTTTTAAATTTGCTTTTTTTTGTTCGGTTTTAGAAAGTTTTCCAGGAAAAACGTAAGAACGTGATTCATTCATTCGAATTAATGCTTAGTTAGATGATGAAAATTTTCTCATCAGGAGAAAAAATTATCGTGGGTTATATAATTCGTGTTTTAAGTACATTCATTTTCTTCATCGTCTGGATATAAAATTTCTTCCCTTTAACGATATTCACCGATAAAGCATGTGGCCGCATTGGTCTAATGGTAAGGTCTCGGAAGGTTCCTGTTTCGTAACTCGAGTTCACAGAATATCCGCAGCGTGTGTTGCCTGCTGCACGTTAAATCATATTTAGTAGCCAAATGTTCTTCCGCTAGTGTGATGCGGAAGTTTAGAGAGGGGGTGCCAGCTTTGGTGTCGTCCTTGTCATCTAATCGCTGTTCAAAATGACGAGGTTCGTCTCCCAAATGTGTTGCTCCGTGTTGCTTCAAAACGGGCCGTTACTAGAATTAAACTAAACTAAACGCAGCCAAAGAATAAAAATACAGAAATAACCAAGCTGAGTGTTCTCCCCTCGACTTTCTCGTATACTTAAACAGAACCTTTTGTGTCTAGCTTCGTAGCATTGTGAAAAGACTCGAATATGCATTTTGGGCCCCTTCCCGTTGACCAGATCTACAGTTCGGTGTTCAAGGCAACAAAATACCACATTTCATTTTTCTAGCTCCTTCCAGTTTTGAGATATCGTATTCACATGCCTGTGATTAGACAGACAGACAGTTAGTCCCGTTTCCAAGCAACACGAGAGCTATTTTAGGACAGACTTCGCAATTTTGAATCGCAGTCAGATAGCGAGGTGCCACCTCCTCTCCGAACTTTCTCACCACACTAGCGGGGGGACGTTCGGCCCCCTACGCATGATTTGACGTGCAACAGGCCCACATGCACGGCAGATCTTCTATGCCAGAGGCTCCCAACCTGTGGTACGCGTACCCTTGGGGTACTCGAAGGACTAGTTGAAGGTACGCGAAGGACCAGTTGAAGGTACGAGAAGGACCAGTTGAAGGTACAAGAAGGACCAGTTGAAGGTACAAGAAGGACCAGTAGAAGGTACAAGAAGGACCAGTTGAAGGTACAAGAAGGACCAGTTGAAGGTACAAGA
>BGPR01003292.1:2801-13368 GCA_013235015.1 Araneus ventricosus | reverse complement strand
AATCAATAATTCTTGTGTGACGAATTATGAAGCATTCCTTCCCACTCCTCTACAAAGTTAATTTCTACCTCGAGAAAGACGTTGGCCGATCTCCATCTTGTCTTCCTAAAGCGTCCCATACATGCTCTATTGCATGCAAGTAGAATAAATAATTGCAAATTTTCTTATTCCGACTTTCTCCGTTTCTGAATTTCCGTGCTAAAAGAGAGAGGCCCGACCTACAAACATGCAGGCATAAATCCGATTTTTTTTAAAACTCAAGTTAATCCCAAACTTGAAAATTAGCCCAAATTTCAAGGTCAAATTTTTCAACGATTTCGTCGATTTAAAATTTTTATCGCGCACAAGAAATTAGTTAATGATTTGCGGGTGATTCCTTTTTGCAAAACTCTGTCCAGTTATTTCTCAGAGTTAAATAAAGGGTAGCTTTATTTTAATCTGTGTCGTCTTCTCACTTTTTATTGAAATGCGACGAAAAAATGAAAACGATTCCCGCCAAAATTACATACCCGAAACTACTACATAATCTAATCCCATTTTTTCCCGTTTTAATTAGAGTAATTCTTTCACAACTTTACACTTCACAGAAAAATATTTCTAAATTCGCTATTTTGGATTTAATCTTTTTTCCCTAAAAGTTGTTTCAAATTAAGCGGGAATAAAACTGTATTCTGAGTTTGAAGTAAAAACAATTTTCCTGCTCGTAGCTATGTGGATTGTTATAGAAAGCACTCTAGAAATGGGATTCAGTTTTTCAAAACTGCTGTCAGTCTTTTTTTCTCAGTTTGAAAAGTTCTCGAGGAAAATATAGTGACTGAATTTAACGCTGAGTTAATGAGACAGGAAAGCCCTTGTACTTGAAAAAGGAATTTTACGAGTTCAAAATTTTCTCATAAAATATTTGCGATAATATGATTTTTACTTTCTTGTATACGAAGAAAAAGCATTACAATCGTGTAAAAATTCGACCACGAGAGTTTCATGAATCTCCGCGTTTTAAATCTCTTTGAATCCGAAAAAGTTTTGGATTAAGGGAAATTCCTGTGATAACACAAAAACATAATGATTTAAACTAGAAATTCCCAACTATCTTAAAGTAATGGCGGAAAACACAAAAATAGGGACTAAACTGAAAAAAAAGAATAGAATTTTGTTTCCCGCAGTTCTGTGTTAAATCAATACAATATTTAATACTTTTCACAAATACATAACTTGGGGAAACAGCTATCTCGTCCTATGCTTATATTACTTACTAGCCGTCTTCGGCGACCAGCTTGTTTGCCGGGAATATAATATCAATTAAATCTCTTATGCATAATATGATATTCATGGTCACCTTTACAATTTTAAATTACAAATTGTGATAGACATTTAACCCATGTTCTTTCAATAGCTTTGCACCTGTTATGTTCGTTGTCTGCATGTAGTTTGACCTAATAGAGTCAAATGACTGGCTGTGTCACGCAACATCAAATTGCATATTGTCGGCATCCACTTCACTCTTATTCCTCTCGCAAAATATGCATTTGATTTTAACTTTTAAATGAGGCGGCACATGTTACTTCTTGCCACGTGTTAGCTGGATGAAAATATGCTGATAAAACATAGCATTCAACATCAAGATATTACCTTAGCTTTCAACAATGACAGTGAAACACGCAATTAAACATCTGTTTTAAGGGGACATACGACTGTTAAGCTTCGAAAATAGCATTCAACATCAAGATATTATCTTAGCTTTCAACAATGACAGTGAAACACGCAATTAAGCATCTGTTTTAAGGGGACATCCGACTGTTAAACTTCGAAAATTTTCGATTTTATGAAAATATATATATATTATTTCCCAGTATGTTTTGAACAATTTAAAACAATGTGCGTTAAAATAATTATGCGCCATAATTATGAAAATTATGAAGGAAAATGTATCAGCTGTTCAACGTAAACAGTGAAAAGCGCCATATCTTTAAAGCGCTATATCTCAAAATGTGTTTTTTTGATATTGCGCGCACAATATCTCAAAAACTATTGAATAATTTTAAATAAAATTTTTACTGAATATGTATTGTGCTATGTTCTACAAATTGAACCACATTTTCTGCACTAATTTTAGTCAAAGAAGTTTTCAGGGGGGAAAGAAATGTTAACTATTTTTAACATTTTATTTTAAATTGGTATATAAAATAGAAATTACATTTAAATGTTACTAAATTGTGGTTCAGTGTCTTAAACAGACTGTGGATTACTTAGAAACCCAAAATATTGTGTTTAGACCAATATTTTATCCGTAATCCAGGTGATTATCTCATTTTTCTCCAAAAATTATACCCATATTTATTACTCTCTCAGATAAATACATACCAATAGAAAGGTTTGAAAATGTGTGTACTATAAGAGAAAGAACAGATATTTTTCTAGGAAAAAAAGAGGGTTTGTGAATTACATCGTTTCAGAGATATAATGTATCGGATTTTACAATTTTCCACCCATTTTTTCAATTTTAAGAGTCGTATGTCCCCTTAAAAAAGGAAAACGGTTTGAATTGCGTTGCAATAATGAAAAGCATTGTTGAAAATGATGCCAAAAATATTTCTAAAAATTTATTAAAATTAGAGGAAAAAATCGTACGGCAACGAAATTGACATAATTGAAAAGTTAATTTTTTGTACTTTCAGATGGCTTGAAAATGGTTTTTGTCCTGTAATATTTTCGGAAGTTATTAAGGAAAACCCCCAAAATTTCGCTTAATTTTTAATTAATAAAAGGGCTCCGAGGTGCACATTCACACCCTCCAAAGTATGTTTGCGCCAAATTTGGTAGCTCTAGGTCCAGTGGTCTGCCCTGTAGAGCGCCAACACACACACATTCTCATTTATTATTAGTAGAGATGCGTGTATTATATATAAGCTTGAAACAGCCCCAGACACGAGATCGTACTTGTATTCATTTAAGCCCACTGTGGGCACCACGAGTACGTGGATGAGAAGCCGCCGGATATGTAAGCGGAGTCTGATGGCGCGAGCCTCCTACGGGAGGGGTCGGGCCGTGAGCGGTGATGCCCATTAGGATTCCGGCCTCAACACTCGAGTTATTGCAGCGACCGCCACCGGACGGCTTCGAGCTGGTGGAGGCGATTTCGATATGAATTGTCTTCATTTGAACCTCATTTTAAAATTCCCAGCTCTATAAACAAGATCAAGGATCGGATTGAGATTTTCTTCCCCTTGAACAGATAATAATCACGATGAGTAATTTTTAGCCCTCATCGTAAGCAAATGCGAAATGATTTCAAACCTGCTTTCATTTGTTTTGTCTTTGAACAAACGGTAGTAAAAACTGAAATAAAATGTATAATCTGAAATATATACTACAAATGCTATTAAATTCATTAGAGTCGTTTGATTTGAGCTAATCTAAGCTCTTAATATTATTAGCATAAACTTCCTTGCGTGGGAGGGTGCTTAAAGGAGGAGGGGGTTATGAGAGTACTAAGTGCATATAGATAAAAAAAAATTCTAATCAAGGGATACAAGAGAATAAAAATATTGAGTGGAAGGATGAGATTTTGCAGGTTGTCTTTCACTCAAATGTGCAGATTTTGCAGGTTGTCTTTCACTCAAATGTGCAGATTTTGCAGGTTGTCTTTCACTCAAATGTGCAGATTTTATTCAAAATTGCTACGAAATCCGTTTGTAGGAGGCCTATCTGTTTGTTCCCTCGTGTACACGTGAACACGATAACTCAAAAACGCATTTTCCCTTTAAAAACTCCATCTAAGGAGAAAATTTTGAACACTTTTCGGGGGCCAACTACTAATTAAAAGGAATTTGAAAAAGTTCAGCTCTGATTCTAATTTAATTTGCTATTAACTAGTAGCTCTTTGAACAGCAGACTTCATACAAAAAAAATCTAAGATCTGCTCTTCATTGCGATATTTAAATATTTAACCATTTTTTTTCGAATGCAAATTATTTACACAAGTCTCTGCTTTTATCAGTATTTCAAAATTGCATTTAAATGTCTGCTTCTATCAGTATTAATAAAATTACAATTAAATGTCTCTCCATTGCTAACATGGCTTGAATGTTTTAATGACGCAACACTCGCCATTGACTAGCCAAACAGCAAAACTGTCACCATCTTGAAATGAAAACGAAATGCTAAAATCATTTTGAATAGCTTCACGGAATTGTCATGTGAAATCCTAAGGAAGTTGAACAGTGCATCGGGTCGTGACTGCGTGAAAAACAAATTTGCAGACGACATGTCGAACGGTCGAGTTCAAACAGTCCCTCATTTCTCTTTGTCAACTGTTTATAATTCCGTAGTTCATGGAAACTATAGGGATCTCTCACTAACGCTCACCAAGCACCAGAAGGATTGTATACCAATCCTCCCGGATTTGCTATGCAAATATGCTCGCTTCGCTCGGTACAATGAGGACACTCTGCATCCTAGCACAAAACGTTTATGGTTGAGCTTAACAAATTTTTTGCTAAGCTAAGCTTGCCATAATCACATCAATCATTCAAAAGCTCGGTGATAAAAAATAGTTTCAGGATTAAAAATATTCAGGAAAAATTCTTATTTTTTATTGTATATTTGTAGTTAAAATGAGTTCAGATTTAGAAGTTTCTAAGATATTTAATTTACTCTCCCACTTTTTCAAAAGAATTTATTCCAAATAATCTAGGTTGTTGCCATTTCTAGAGAGCAAAATATTTTTCGTAAAGTTAACAGACATTCTTTTTTCGTATTCCTAAATCTTTTTTTCCTCATTTCAGTTATGTATTTACGTTTAGGAAGTGAAATCACATAATCCACCATTTGCTATAGATTCTGTCTTACAGCTAAATAATTTTCGGGAGCCGCGCAAGAAAAATATTTTTATAGACGCAAGCACGAATAAAGCTATCTAAAATTCACGTCCAGAAATGGAAGTAAGAACTAGATAACAAAACAATTTACTTCTTAATGCGCACATCATAAAAACTTGGTGCGCGTAGATGTTGCAGTGCTTCAATTATGCATGACATTTATGCAGAGCATCCGGCAACCGGCCACTCCATCCAAAGTCCACCCATCCGTCTTCTTCATCGCTTGACCACTGGACGAGCGGACAGCAAAAACAGATCAGAAGAGGGAATTGTTTGCCGGGGAAACAACGATCCATCATCTTTCGGCCACGCACTCCTGACGCATCTTCTCGTTTTTCCTTGAAGACGCCGAATATCTTGGGCGTCACTGCCTTCGGATCACTGATTTTCTACAAGTAGGAATCGATTTTCGGAAGGCTATTACACTAAATTAAGTATAGTAAAATTATAAAGTTATAATATAATATAAATAAGTTTAATAAAAATATTTTTAAAAACTCTCGTTCATTAGTGTAGTAAAAAGCAGACATTATAATCTTTATAGTCTTGATACTATCTGTGAATCAAATAATGTGACATGCATTATCTTTTTCATGCATTTTTTTCAGATAGGTATCGAGCCGTTTCGGCGCTCTAAATCTGATGCAGCGTGCGATTCCCAACGCAAATGCCAAAATGGCTACCGTGCAGCAGATGGCTCGTCTCTGGTTCCTCGAAAGCAACTCAATTGTAACAGTTCAAAGACGTTTTCGGTTAGAGTATCGAAATAGTCGATAAGAACTCCATTAGGCGTTGGTATGAGCAATTAAGGAGTGAAAGTCTCTCTCACTTAGGGGTGGCGGTTATTGCAAAAAACCGGTTTTCGGTTAAACCGGTTTTTTTCAACTCCGGTTTAACTTGGCGGTTAAAATCGCTCAAAATAACCAGTTTTTGAACAAACCTGTTTTTGTGGGTTTTTTCAAAAACCAGCGGGAGTGGTCTCCCGAAAACTTTCTCGCATACTTCCCAAAAAGATGTCATTTTCCCTCTAACATGGGATGCCGTAAGTCCCGTATACTATTTGTCCCGTTTACTTCCTAAACTCTGAGTCATTAGAATTTTAAAATAAACTGCGCCTATTTTTATGATTATGTGAAAAGGGAAAATGATAATAATTTAGAAAGTAGAATCAGGTTTAAAGTGTGATTGGGTTAAAAAGGATTAGCTACTCATCGCTTTTTTTATTATTCTAAGTGTTAATTTTATAAGATTGCTTAAACTTTATTGATTTTTTTTATCAGAGTAAAATAAGCTATTACGTACCCACTATTTTCAAGTTTCATTTATTTAGAACCTAAACGCCTCATATCAATGCTCGACAATTATGGGAACTCTATCTCTCCGAGCGTCGATAAAAAATTCGAACCTACTGAAACCCAGAATGTAATCCTTAATTTCCTTTAGCGCGCGCCAAGGTCACACTCGCCAAGACGGAAATAGCCTCGCATCAAACACCTAGCGCCAAATAGTGCGGTTCAGAGTTCGCGGAAATACAAACTTCCCGTGGACGGATTTTGTCCAAAATTTGCAGAAACCTATATATTATGTGTAATGATCACATACCACATTTCATCCCTGCAGCTCTAATAGTTTTCGAGTTATCGTGTTCACAGACACACAAACAGACATAATTCCAAAATTGTATTTTTCGGACTCAGGGAGGTTTAAAATATGAAGATTCGTCAAAATCTCGAGTTCGAATCTTTTGACGATTACAATACTTTCTCTCTATATGCTTCGTATGCGAGAAAGTAAAAAGGATAAACTTAATGACATAAATATGGTAAAGAACAATTTGTTGTCCATTGAACACTTGCTTTAAGTATTCCAAATGCTTGTTATCGATACTGCGCCCTTCCTAACATTATCGTTGATGTTGTGATTTATACAACTGCGTTGCAGTGACGTGTCGTGCTGAATCACCGTGGGGGTGCTGAACCGTAAAGCTCTACATCGCATACTAATGATTTCTGCATAAGTTAAATTAGGATCTTTTTAAATAATTTTTGATAGTTTAACCCTTAGTTAATAAATAAAATATTATTAGATTTTTTTTACTTCAAATTATTTTTATAAAGAAATTTTAGTTTACAAATTATTAATTTTTTTAACTAACACAATAATTAAGAATTAATTTCTTAAATGCTTTTTCACAGTTATTTTTGCTAAGTCTCTTATTCTCATTTATAAGGATTGAGAGGATCGACTGAACATGAAAAAAGTTCATTGAAAGTTGTTAGTTGAAATAAATACATATGGGTAATTAAAACTATTTGAAATGTCTCTTCTGGTTTTATTTCGATCGAAATGAACGATAGCGTTTTTCACGGCATTGGTATGAGCATCAAATGACATGAAAACGCTAACAGACGGCAAAACAAACAGAATTTCTTTGGAGGGTTTCGCCCAAAATTCACTAGATTCACAAATTTAGTGTTGAGATCTCATCCCACGTTTTATTACTCTAGCTTTCGGTTTCAGAATTATAATGTTCATATGCAACGGGAAAAATCATTCAAATTTATCTACAATAATTTCAAAGCTAATTTTTAGAATTTATCATTACTTATTACTTCATTTTCCTTTATGATTCATTTTGAAAGTTATTTATTTTCAAATTTTATATCGTGAGACATTCTTCCGAAGTGAAAAAAGTTTAAAACGATTCCCTATCTCGCCGGTGCTACTCCGAAAACAGTTCCCAGCTAGGTTAAATGCACATCGGAAGTGCAACAAAGGGACTTTCCAGTTCACGAAGAGGGAAAAGCTTTCTGAGAAGGCAGTGGATAGGGAAAATTCTCTGAAGTAACCTTGGTTTTATCTAGCTTTTCGGCGCATCAAAAGTTAATTTTATTGGAAGATTCGGATATTACAAGCAAAACTAAATAAATAAATACAGTCGACGCTCGTTATAACGACCACACCCTATAAAGACCATTCCATTATAACGACCAGGAAAAAAATCTCCAACTGTGTTTCCCTATGCACTCTATGTTATTTTACTTCCGGTACAACGACCGTCCAGTGTCGTCTAATCCCAACACAACGTCCGAATTCAGAGGACACTCGTCCCGGTATTTTTCCAAAGCTTCTGTATTTCCAAGCCTCGTAGATGTAGAATCTTCAGTGTTACAGTTCAACTTTGACAGGGAAGGGGAAATTACCACCTACCACAGTGCGGAAATTAAATAGCCTAGAATAAAAAATGTTTCAAGTGCTATTGGGACTTTAAAATGTTCTTTTGAAAGGCAAGAAAATACAGGACACTATTTATCATGTTTAACTGAAATGGAAACTTATATTTTTCAAAAATCACATATGCAGAAAAAACAAAGAACCATTTCTGATTTTTTCTTTAGAAGATAAATGTTTTGAAAGATAAAGTATATAGAAAGTATAAAGATAAGAAAAGTATAAAAAAAAGATAAAGTATATAACGCCCATTATTTTCTACTTTAAAATCTGTTTCAGAAACATATTTTTAATTTTATTTTTAATACCAATGATAAAAAATAATTTGAGTTTTTGGTTGGAATCTCTTTAAAAATCGCCTATATTTACGGAACTGCTGAGCGTGCATGTGTACGTTTTTTAATTATATCCACTATAGCGACCACTCGTTATAACGAACTTTTCCTGTGGGACGCAGAGGGTTGTTTTAACGAGCGTCGAATGTAATTTAATTCATGCACTGAGAAAAAGTTGGGGTGCTGCAGTCCCTATACACGAGTTGTTGTGTAATTGAAAATTTGTATTCTGCTCAATATGTGATTTACATTTCAGCTGGTGTATCTTTTTCTTTAACTCAGTTCGCTCACAAAGAGTCTCCCCCGTAGCGAATCTCCTTTGCAATTCCGACCCCATGTTCTATTGCGAAAATGTTTCTCGTTTCTGTATGCCTCACCTACCCTTTAAATTTGACCATGTTTTTTTGAAACACCCTGCATGTCACTTTCAAAGCCAAATCTGACGACATAAGAAAAGTTAATACTAATCACCAGACGCCATCTGCACTAGCTAAGCCACTTATGACGGCAGGGGGGGTCGGCCAAAAAATTACATTAGTCCCCCTCTGCATCACTTTCCCTCGCCACGCCACTGACTGCTCCCATCTAATCAATTTAATAATAAAATGAGCTGGTACAGTGGCGAATCCAGAATTTGGGTTTGGGGGGGAGGGCTGATGACATATTTTTTTTATCGCTGTGAGGACTATCAACCCTCATGGTTTATGTAAACCAAAGCACTTTACAGACTTTACTCACCTGGCAATAAGAATTATAATAAACACTACAATATTCCGAGCCCATGTTCTATTACGAAAATGACTTCTTTCTGTAAGCCTCACCTACCCTTTAGGTTTGGATACTATTTTGAAATACCCTGTATACGCGCTAACATTTTATTTTCATCGCGTCCCCTATGACTTGCGCCAGGGGCATCCATACCCCTCTTTAACTCCTCCACCTACATGCGGATTAATGGCAAAGCGCACTATGCGCACGTCAGGGACCCCAGCCTAAAAGGAGGCCCCGAAATGCAGATTTTTTAAAAAATTTTTAACTTGTCTTTAACATTCATACTTTATTTTATTCCAGTATTAAGTATTAAATTAACTCTCTTCTCGAGCTTTATGAAGAGTTAAATGTCGAGTAGAAAATAATAGTTATTTTTGTAGAGGAGAATTTATAATTCATTTTTATCTCCCCTGAGAATTTTATTAATGATCATACATCCAGAGGGCAGCACGTGACGGCTGAAAAACGATTGAAGGGCAGTTGCAGAAAATGCTGAAACAGCAAGTTCCAGAATCTACGGGGATACCCATTTTCTCCCCATGGCAGCCGAGAGTGAAGGCGGCAGTCTAGCAGCTTGGTAGCATGTGGCAATTTGTATTGGCTTCACTATGTACTCTAAAACCTTTTCTTAAGCCTAACGGCTCTTAGCTTTTTTTATGATAATATGTCTTTAATTTTATCTCTTTTTTTAAGCAATTGATAATGACCTATAAATGATTCCATTCTCGTTTCTTAATTAAACTGTAAATAACCTCTATAAATATTTATTAGTATTTTAATAAAATTGTGTTTGTTTTGACATAGCGTCTTTTTATTTAGTTTGAATACCCCTAGCAACAACCCCCCTCGAGTTCTTAACCCTCCGCTATATATTTATTCAATACTAATTCACAGAATAATTTTGCTAAGAAGGAGCCAATTACATTTTCTTTCATACAACGAATCTTTATTTCGATAATATTTATGGGCGCATATTTAAGATCTAAAATCGTTGAATTCAAAGCTTCTTAACCGGCGCAACAGGCATGACAGGCATAGGACGTCTTTGTTCCTCCCTCTACTTGCAGGGAAGAGCAGAAGTCTGTCCCTCCTAGTAGTCTCCTTTCTTCACCCGATGTTTAGTCCGCCCTCATTCAATTGACTTGAACATTACGTAGAGCGCAAATATCGTCATATTGGCCTCACAGACACATTGCAACCGAATTCATTACACATATGATTGTTCATTACATTCGATTATTTTTTTACCACAGAATGATTATGTTATTTATTTATTTACAAAAAAGCACATTACGCAGATAACTCCATTTACAGAGTGCAATGAACAACAAACATATGAAGAACAAAAGCCAC